>JASMMZ010000013.1:4383825-4415072 GCA_038502455.1 Anisogramma anomala | reverse complement strand
GTAATAGTAATAGTAATAGTAATAGTAATAGTAATAGTAATAGTAATAGTAATAGTAATAGTAATAGTAATAGTAATAGTAATAGTAATAGTAATGGTAATAATGGTAATCTTGGTAATCTTGATAATCTTGGTAATATAGGTAATATAGGTAATAGGGTCAATATAGGCAATAGAGGCAATAGAGGTAGTGATAATACGGAAAATAGAGACAATACAAACATTTATCATAAAAAGAATAATAGAGATAATAGCAAATAAAGATATTATATAAAGTAAAAATAAGAACTATTTCCTGGATTTTTGTGAGAAAGACAACAATATTGTTTTTTATTCTAGTAGTTCTAAAAAAAACTCAAATCTTAATAGAATTGAATGTTTTAGTCGTTTATAATAAGACAGGCAAAGCGAGTATAACCCGTATTCTAAAGATATATTGTTGTATTCTTGGAGTGAAATATGTTACTGATAATAGTTGGTTCAGTAATGCGTCTTAAAATGATATTTTGAAAACCACTTGAAATATTCATTCGGCTGGTGTTTTTTTACATTCTCTTTCACTTTGAATAATCCTTTTGAATTATTTTTTAATATAGTTATACTGAAAAACTTCAAGTCTTTTTTCTTTTTTAAAATGTTTCAGTTTCTGTTTTCAAGATGTTTCTCGGCGAATTCTAGGTTTTCAAACTTGAACTTCTGTTTGATTAGCCATATTTTTGACCGAAATTGAAAATTCGAATATATTAAAAAATTTCCTTTTTATCATGTATTTGGTACGATCTTCTGGCTAGGAATTCAAGGAAATTTAACCATAATTCTCACCATCGAATTTCATCATGTTTCAAAGTTTATCAATTTCATATTTCTAGTTTCAAAATGAGAACTTAGTTATATTTCTAATTCTATTCAATAACTTCGTACGAAAGCGAAAATGAAAAGGTTGAAGCTCATTTACATAGGAAATATGACGTGTCTTTTCGCATCATTTGATTCATTTATATCTGTATTTTCCTTAATTCACACAATAGTTCGATAGAGTTCAATATATCTTGGCCTTTATTTCCGATATGTATTTCAGACCTCCTCATCGAAATTCCCAATTTCCGAAGTTATATTTGGTCTCCTTATTTACTCGTTATCATTAATAATGACGAATCATATAAATCATATAAAATGAAAATAATTTGATTATCTAGTTTTGTTATCAATTTAATTAAAAGCAAGTAATTTTTCACAAAGAAATTCAATTATTTTTTACGTTCTGGAAGAAATATCGTACATAATACATTAATATTCACATATTTATTTCGTTCAAATATTAATCTATAGTCGGAATAAATTTGCAAGCCTTAATTTTGTAAGTTTTTCCATTGATCATATACAAACCTTGTTTAAGCGGTGTCATCCTTCGAAAGAATCTCATCAAATATACCAAATTTATACTTGATTTAGAAATAAAACAACTTTTATAATACTATGATATTGATGATTTTAATAACCGGGGAAAAGTTATCTTGTCCACCTAGTTTATAGTTACTAAAATCATATATATAATTCATTTTTAGTAATATACTATAAAACGTTTTATCATAAAATTCATATCTAATCTTCAAATAACTTTATCAAACAATCATAAATATAATATTTTGCTATATTAGCGTTAATTTCGTGAAAACTTGTATTAATACTTTGGGTATATTCCAATATAGTTGGGTCTCTCCTTTAGTATCTATTACTTAGTCATATAATTTTTTTCTAAATTGAATTATTCGATGTTGATCATAATAACTTTTCATTATGTGATTATACAACGTACGTAATCTTATAAAACGATAGTTTGATTTACTACGAATATATATACGCGAAAAATAATATAGAATATGGCTTTATATATAATACATAATATTTGAACTTCGGTATATATCGTCAGGATTTTTAAGTTTTACGATAATATTTCAGACCATGAAATCATAAATTAATTCAAATATTTAATTCTTTAAACAAAAACATAGAACTATAGATGAAAATTAATATTACTTCTTTAATAATAAACTAAATCCATAAGAAACATTTGTTTACTAATATTATAACAAACCTTTTTATCAACCTAAATTCAAAGATATTGGTAGGAATGTTTTTAGATTTTTGTTTTTACAGACTTTATACGTTTCAATTTGTATAAAGAAGATATTTAGAAAGGAATTGATTTACCTTTTATTCAACGTCATCTGATCATTTCTACTTAAATATTTCTTATCTTAATGTTCACAAATATAAATTCTAATTCATTAACTTAACCAAGGAGGAATTTACTTTTATCTGAACATTATCTGATCGATATAAATAGTCGATCGTGGGGTTTTGTACTTCCGGTTAACAATTGAATTTACAGTTTATTGAAAACAAATATATTAATCATCGAATTTAATTTGTATTTAATTTGATATAGCTCATAAAGTATTTGGATATAATAAAATTGAAATGATAGGAATTCATTACTATAAACTATATAGGTAATACCTTCATTATTTGAAGCAATTAATAATTACGAATATTGTCAATTGTGAATTATTTATCGAAATTTAGTTTCAATATACTTTTAGAAAGTAGATGTAAATGTATGTTATGGTTCCTATTTAATTCGCTGTATTGGTATGTATTACCTATTTCTGCGTAAATGACGTATTTTTCATTATAAGAATTGTTAAATTCCAATTGAATTGTTATAAAAGTGGTGTTATTTGAAACGTTTTTCAATATCTATTGAATTCAATTCGTATTAGGTGATTTCTAAAAGACAAGAAATCGAATTTCCTTGGGTTTTTATCTTTACTAACTCTTCATATTTGTCTGGTAATTGTTAAGTGATAACGAAATTTTTTTCCTAGATGTTTGATATAAATTACGAAAACTAATAAATATTTGGTTAATTCTAAGCTTTTAGATTATCAGTCATTTAATGATAGTTTTTGTACTTTCTGAATCCATACGAATATAAATTTTATCTACGAGAAATACCAATGATTCCAGTTAACATGTGGAAAAATAAAATCAATTACGCTAGCGTTTAGCTAGGCGTTGAAAATATTTTCTATGACAATTTTCAAACGCTACTTGTATTTTTATATTGTAACATGAATTGAAATATTGTTCAAATAAAACATTGCGCATATTTTGATGCATTGTACCAACTCCACCGATATACAACTTAAAAATAAGACCTAAATATTGCTGAATTTAAATGATATAGCAAAATATTTATAATATTGATGCCCTATTCCAAAAGGAGATTTAATATTTATTTCCCTGAATAATAAGAATTCGATAATAAACGTTGATTAAATTCATTTCGAAGATTAATTTTACTTTGAATAATCGACTTATAATCTCAAATATAAATAAGAATATAACCTAGTTTTTGATTTTTATTTTTTCAACATACGATAATGAATATATAACCAAAGTATTTCATATTCTTTCAGAATGAATAGGATAGGTACGTATGATAAACTAGCTGCTTACAAAGCTATTCTTTTATCTTTTAAATTTGTTTTGAATAAAGTTAAATAAAAACGTATCATAACATGTTTCTTTCTTCTCATTCATTGCATAATCTGCAAAAAAATTTGATTAGTGTAGTTTTCATATCAGTATTACAAAAACCTACATGTAATATTGTATTAATACTTCAAAATATCAGACTTTTTTTTTTACATAACTTGTAGGTTCTGTCCATTCTTTACATTGAATATCACAATCGCCTTTTTTTTTTCGATTTATGTTTGGTTTCAAAATTCATTGTTAACAAAACTTTTTCAAAAAAAATTATCCGAAAGGTAATAGCGGTAATTACCTCAATCATTTTAAAATATCCTATGGAGTACTATTTTATTTACGTATTCAATGATATTTTTACTGTGTCAATCTCAGTTATTCGTAATAAAATTAAGGATTTACTTTGAGATACTTGAATGGCATTATAAGGCTTATTAATTGTAATCGGATAACTATATCAGTCAAACATATTTAATAATACCCAATATATATTCAATATTATGACTTTAGCATTAGATGTTACTCGAAATTTTACTATTACATAAAATGTGATTTTTAGTCCGTAGTTATTACAAAATTGTCACTAATCAAATTAACTTGGATTCAATATCAATATCGAATTTAAAACGAACCATTATCCCTTTAAATGGGTAAACATGTTTTAGAAAAACCAAATTAAGTTTTATAAGGAATTGACTTACTTTTATTTTACCAAGTGAAAGGGTTATCTATGTTTCATAGTAACTATCCTGCTAATTTTCCATATTTCAGTCAAATATTCGTTTCAATTATACTAATTCTTCTTGCTGATAATGAATCGAGTAATAACTCGTAAATTATAATTATAAATATTTTCTCAATAATATCGCTATTTTTTCTATAGGTTCAACAGTTTGAGAATTCAAGGTTAAGTTTGAGGCACATGCTCATTTACTTTTTACTTATTAACATCTTTGTCTTTACTAAGTTCGAATAACGAGTATTTAAGCTTAGGTTTGGAAAATAAGATGAATTTTCGCTTTATGAAACATACAAAGTATTCTTACGGTTTTGATCTTTTGATTCAAATTTCGTTCGTTTCATTGTAAACGTAGCTTCCAAAGATTATATAATTTGTTCAAGAAATTTGAATTTATCATTGAAAAAACTTCACATTATTCAAGTTCAGCGTTGATATATGTTCGGAATTTAATGCATAATATAAATATTTACGGGTTCTAACAATTACGATCAGAATTCGAAAGTATTTTTTAATAAATCTTTAAATATAAAGAAAGTCCTGCTGGGAGTAATATGGACATCAATTCAATACATATAACTTTCATTTTGAAAAGAAGTAGCTCATTATAGAATTATACGAAAGTTAAAACGCTTAAGCTATGAAGTTATCCTATTTATAAGAATTGAAACGTTTATTTTCATAGGAGAATAATTTAATCTTTCATTATACGATAAATGAGTCATAAACGTCAACCATTTATAAGAAAAGTGTTATATGCAAATCATAATTTCGTTTAGATACTGAATAATTTTCCTTGGGGTGTTAAGTCAATATTTTATATTTTGGGTTCTTAGATTCGAAATTATAACATGATGTAGCCAATGTAAATAATATCGACTTAAACCCCGAATATTTTTTTTTGAACTCTAACGTTTCCGAATTGATTTTTTCAAATCAATTTTGGTTCAAATATGTGTTTAACTAATATGTAATTCTTTTTCACCTAAACATACTCCTGATAAGTATTTTCACAGCAAAATCTAGAATATTCCTTAAATTTAAAGCAATAAGACTTTTATTTATAAAAATAGTCGAATAGATGACTTCATTATTATAATGAAATGAATTTATGCAATCACAACCACCTGTAGTAATACCTGGAAGAATCGCATATTATAATTTATGACAAAAATAATCTTTTTTAATATCAAAGCTTGTTATTTCGATATCATTTTGTGTTAATATATGTATTGAATCTTTTTGAGTAATATTGGTATTTTCAATGTGAAATTAAATCATTGTTAATGTAGTTAATAATTTGATCTTTGAACCGTAATCAAAATCAATAGCTCAAACGCCAGAAATGAGTGCCTAGATTAAGAGGTATAAAATCTCTATTGACTCCTTATCCACATTAGTGACTATTACTATTTTATATTTATATTCCATTTTATATGATGCGTTAGAACAAATGATAATTATAATATATTAAGCAGAATCAAATAATACAATCAATAACTATTCAATGATTTATTGTTTCATTTAGTACATATAAAACCTTAATTGATTATAAAATGATAAGTAGTTGGTAGTAAATTTCATTTTCTCAAGGGTAATTTTTCATAAGAAGAAAGAAGCGTTTCGTTATCGGGCTGATTCATTAGGTTTCAAATAGGAGAATATTTGTTTTTACCAGCCCAAAAAATCGTTGTATATATCTGTTCCTGAATAGGTATTGACATATTTGTTTAGTTTGGTGAAAATCGAGGACGTGACATGGATATTGCATGTAAAATAGTAAAATATCGTTGGGATATCATATTTATCATAAATTGAGTCTATATTTCAGTTATTGGGATTTTTTTTTTTGAAGGATTGGAATGAAAGCGAAAACTATGAATATAATGAGGAAATTATTATATATAATATAACTTTGAGAAAACATTAGAATATATAGTTTTTATGCTATTTAATGTATTTGAAGGCATGAATAATAATTTAAATGGTTATATGTAAAAGATTGTGGCTAAAATGTAAAAATACTCATATCAAAAAGGCGATATTAGGCTTAGTTTGGTACATTATATAACGAAAATCCCCAATATTTAACCAATACTTCTTAATATGTAATATATTACCCAGATTCTTGTATGGTATAGCATGGACGTGTAATCCGAAAGCAATAGGAATGTAGGCTGGACGTTTACTAATTTCCTTTACCCTAACGTTTAGAATCCCTTAGATATACGCATTTTATACTGAGATAATTGTATATATGTCCCCATTTCTTAAAATAGGTACCCCTAAAAAGGACTTTGCCTTTACTCAGTCCTTATACTTAAATTATTTACGAATATTCATATTAAACGTCTCAATAGCGTTTGAGTTATACTTTATTATCCGAAAGTTATTAACATAAATATACATAATAACTTAATGATAATATTTAATGTATCCCGCGTTATTAAAACTCAATCTTATAATCTTGAGAGTATTAACTATTACTTTTGCCTCTTTCAATTATGATCCAGAAAGGTACTTAATTTCGTAAATTAAGGTGAGTAAATATAAGACTTAGTTAACTATAAGCGTAAAGCTCATAATATTGTTTTCCGAATACTTCAAGAAAAAATCCCCAATAATGTACGAAATCTCCATTAACACTAATGTTTTAAGGTCTCCGTTTAAAAACACTGATTTGATGTCCATTTGGTCGATATTCAATCTATAGGAAGAAACAAACGTAATGAAGATCCTTTATGTGCAAGACTTTACTATATCATCAAAGGTTTCAATATAGTTAATACCATACCTTTACCTCAACCTTTCCATTACGATTTTGACTTTTTACCGTTTGATTTAACTTTTAAAACTAGTTTCAATTTTGGGTACTTTTTAATGGTTAAGATATAACGGTTAATATCCCATTAGATAGCCTTCAAAACTTTGAAGGATAGTAAGCTCCGTATCTGACTGTAAAGTGACTTCTTCCAGTACTTAGCGTCTAGACCCTTTAGTACTTCTTTTGTGATAATCGGTTTTTTGTTTGTTAATGAGAATAATAAACTAAACTATATCTTTATTAATAATGGAATTGATTAGTAAACGTTTCAATAAGAAGTTGATTATATTTTGTACTATTCAGCGAATACTCCTGTTTTGGTAAAATTTGAAGGATATTATTATTGTATTATTAAATATATTAACCATTATATTTTTAATATATTTTCATTTTAAAAAAAACCTTATTGGGTTCCGTAATAGTAATTTTGAAGAGTTTTAGATTTAAAGTATGAACGATTTTCATTGTCGAGTTCTCCGGCTGGTTTGGTAAATAAACCCTGAAGATGTGCCTAGGCTTTGTAATAGCGAAAAAATACTATAAAAAGATTATATTTTTTTACTATTAAATCAGTTTCTTAACTATTTACTCGTCTTGTAAAGGGTATATGAACGATAACGGTAGAACCGGAAGTAAAGGCAAATTTAACATGAGATTCATAATCCTTATATCCCTTTAATTTATCGTGAAAACCTTTATAAGGTATGGTATTCTAAGTCATACTCCTATTATCAATCTTTAAGTTAGATATAGTAATAACTACTTAAAACAAGAAAGGCTACAAATAATATGACACTTTTCCGGCGACGATCTAAGTTTTCATCTTTTCTAAAATTACTCTATTAAAACGTTTTAAAATTCTGTTTTCTTTAGGGGTATATAACAAAATAAGATTTTTTAAAAAACGTACTTAATGGATATTTTGTAAATGAACAGTTAAAAATATGGTTACTTTCTTCGAAAATTAAATAGTTTATTATATATCGAATATTTTGAATTATATCGTTCAATATAGATCAATAGCTCAGTCCATTATCAGGGGATATTATAACTGTGTTATAAACTTTAAAGCTATGTTTAACCTCAACACCTATTAAGTTACGGCGTTTATATTTTAAGCTAACAATTATTTATATAAAGCTATTCATGGTTTGAGTTAACCTTCTTTTTTAAAATACCATATTAGAAATTAAATAGTTATTGATTATTTTAAAAAGGTTTATAAGAAGTATAAAGAAAATTTAAACGTTTTTTTACCTGGTTCTTTTCAATGCCGTCCAATAAATAAAGTAATTTCTTTATTAACCGTAAGCTAATATAACTAAATCTTATATATTAAAGGGGAAAAAAGAGGGACTGAATATTAGATATAGAGAAAATATTATAATAAAACTTCTATATACTTTAAAGAATGATGTTGTTGCTAATTGTAAAAGAAACTATTTCTTTAGTCTGTACGTTGATTAAGAATTTTTTTAACTTTAATACATAAGTTTCAAAGTATCAATAAGCTAATTAGATTGAAAATAAACCTAGGGTAATAAAAACATTGATAAAAAGCCAAGGTTTTAAAACTGTGTCATTTTTAAATATAATTAATATCTAAACTATTCTCATCCTCGTAAGTTGAATAACACTACCCTCTAATCGTAATCCGGGGTAGTTTTTTCTTTATATTTTATAATATAGGGAGCAATTTTTGTTATTGAAAATATGGTCAAATGAACCAAAATTAACTTTATTAGAGTCCCGAAATTAGAGGCTATTAATTTTGAAATAATGTTATAGAATAAGAATACGAGGAAAAATATGAAAACTCGATATTAAGTTTTGATAACTTCATATTAAAGATAAGGCTTATAAAGCGGTACTATCTGCTTTTGATACGGCATTTAATTGGTTGTACTAGTAAACTAACATAAACAGTAAAGCCCTTGATATTTAAAGTAGAAACTTTAAAGTTGAAAGTGGATCCTTCAACGTTAAAAGTAAATACATTAAAACAGGTATACCCGTATAAGATACGGCTTTTAATTAGCAAAACTTCTCCAGTACAAAAACCTGTATAAGGTTTTACGTAGTAAACCTGTCAAATTAAATATTTAACTACATAAGTAATAGTAACAACACTATAAAGTTATAATACTATAAGTGGCGGAGGTATTTTACTTCAACGTTATTAATTGTAATAATATACGCTTGTGATTCCTTACCAATAGATTTAATAGTATCGGAAGGCCGTAGATTTGAATGTAGTAATTTATAAGTCTGTGCCGGGTATTTTTTATACAAGCCTATGAAACATTTTTTTCAAATTGATCAATACGTTGGTTATGGTTTATGGGTGGCTATTTTTGGTTCTTTTTAGAAGATATAATTTAAAGTTTCTTTTCGTTCTTTGGGCTAGTTTTCGTTTTAAAAGTCCGACTGAATTTTACTTAGTGATACAGAGACGGCTTGCCTCAATTTACTTCGCATGTGGACGGTTCTAACTAGAAACTTAGGCTTAATACAGGTTAAAAATTATAATAAATGTTTAATATCTTTAACCTGAAAGCTTTAATAAATTGAAATGTTTTTGGTATTTTTAAACGCTATTTTGAAAAAGCTAAAAATAAATAGTGTAAGAAGCATTAAAAATAAAGGTTTTAAAAGGTTTCCAATAGTAAACCTGTTGAATACCTTGGCATATACCAATTAAATTTAAAATGGCCTTATATGGATTCTTAATACCTATGATAATTATTAAAAAGTTTAAAGTAATGAAAGAAGCAATTATCTTATAAATCTCGATTAATATACGTATAGTTTTGAAATTCTATATAAAACTGTAGTCGTTATCAATAAATAAGTAAATGTAATTTATCTTTGAAATGACTATATGAATCTTCATGTTTATACCATTTTCCACGATATAAAAATGATTATTGTTCATAATACAGCTTTTTATTACTGTTATTTATGTGTTTATATTTTTAAACGTTAAATTCTCATAGGGTTATAGTAATTATAAGTTAGGTTTTAATAATTGACTTCTTTCCTTAACTTTAAAGAAGGTATTTCTATGTTTTCCTTCTTCTCTACTAATGTTATAATGCCTGTATATTTTTATGGTTCCGGCTTCGTTTATTCAAGGATTTAAAGACGTTTCATAAACCAAAATGTCAGTTTATCGTATAAATCGATAGTTAATTAGAATTTTACTCTTTTCGGGTAGTTTAAGGCATAGTAAATCCTAACCTTTGCCTCTTTATTAGTAAAATCAATAGTATTAACAACTTAAAGTTTTTACTAAGCTTTAGCCTTATGGGTATTACAAGTTACTTTTCGCCCCTTATTTGACATGGGCTCAGGGTTTAGAGCCCTTTAAATAACGGGAGTAGCTTCAAAGCGTAGGATACGAAGGAATAGAGATTTAGCCGAAGGAGCAAAAGAACTTACAGGTCCGGAAGAGCCGAAAGTAATAACAGTCTTTTGGTAAGAAAGACTATTATCACCAGTACTGCCGTAAGATAGCCTTAGTAACAGAAACAAGCTACGTTTTAGTGAGGCAAATGGTGTATCCTTAAAGGTATCAGATGGTATAAAAGAAGTAGATATTTCGATTTATGTAGAAGGAACCAAACTGATTTAGTAGTATAAAATAGTAGGGCACAGTTGTACTGATCATGTGTTGAAGCTACTATACAAGAAGATATTGTGTACGCCTATAGATTCAAGTATTTAAGAATTTATATGGGGGACTTGATACATAATGAAGTGTATCCTTATATAAATTTCGATTAAAGATCTAGACTCGGTACTGGTCAATACTAATGTATCATAGTAAATACTAGTTCCTCTGTGTTAGTAAGTACTAGCCCAGGCAGTATCTCAGTACTGATTCTATGTACTAGTTAATAGTAGTACTTGCACTAGTAAATACTAGTTCCCCTTGGAGATATCTACATTTCTGGTGAATTCTTTATCTTTGGTGTTGAGAGGTTCTGTATTTTTTGTTTTCACCAGTACTGACTGACCCTGTTGGCACTATTTTTGTGTGTATGTTAACTGACTATACCTATTATATATTTCACAACTTAGTAGTAACACATCATTGCTCATATTTAAGATCATTTTTCAATATAATTCATATAGTTGACCTGAACAATGGTTTCATTTATCCGTTCTTTGTTTAGGAGTATCAAAAGTACGATGTTTTGGTAATTTTATAATTTTCAATATTTTCTTTTCAATAAACATCGATAAATAATCATATAGATTACCAATGTCAATTATTCTTATTCCACATTTACGTTCAATTGATTGTGAATATGAATCATATTGAAATGACTATATCAAAATTAATAGCTGTTTCGGATTAAGAAACTTTGTTAGATTTGAATTATTAGTTTTTTTTCGGGAGAATTCAAAAACTTTTACCAGAGTTTTATCAATAATTACTCCATAACTTACTTTTTTATACCAGTTTTCAAAACTTTACCGACATTACCATTTATGTATGAACTTAGCCTGTAAATTTTCTCAACTAAGGACCATTTGTTTATTCAATCTATATTTACTACATTGAAGAATAAGTAACGTATAGTTTCTAAAATCTACCATAACATTAGGTAATCGATAATATTAAGTTTTGTTGTAATAATTGGGGGTCTCACGTTTTATTTCCTATTTTTCAGTGAAATATTTCACATCGGAGTGAAATGATAATATTCACCAAAAGATTCCATTACTTTTTAATGAATAGTTTTTGTAGAAGCTCTCTAAGTTATAAGATTTTAGAAAGCTTTTTCTAATTTTTACAGATAATAAACTTTAATATTACTTTATAATTATTGAAGTTCTTTTTTTAGTTTGAAATACGGCTATCAGCTATTGAATACTAAATTAATAATGACTCTTTTGAAATTCAATAAAGTAATCTGCTTTTATGCGAGGTTTTTAATAACGTCGGTATTAATTATCATGGGTTCAAGTCGTAGAGGTTGCTGTGATAGATGTATGTAGATTTGTTAATAGAGAAGAAAGAAAGAAAGTCTCAACTGATTATACACTACAGGCTATTAGTATATTGGCTTAAGCTAGTATTACGTTTGGCTCGTGAGAAGTATATATAGGTATTACTACAGGACTTTACCTTTCGGAACAAATGACTAGCAATTACCCTTAATACCACGGATAGTAGGCTTCAAGACTTAAATTCTAGGGAAATACTGATAAAGATTTGGACGATTACCGCGACCTTCCCTTAAGACCTGTCAAAATGGTTAACATTAATTAAAATCTTCTTACGGACTTTTCCAAAATATGAAATAATGTAAAAAAGTATAACAGAAAACTTTATAACCTTTTCAACACGAAAATAATACCCTTTTTATATATTTATAGGTAAATAATGGTTTCGTCTTTAAATTTTTACTTATTACTTCTCTAAATCCTTATAAGGTACACCAAAAATTACTACCTAACATTCTTGATTCGAGCAACTACCTTTCGCAAAATTTACGATAGTATAAAAAAGTATCTCGAGAATGATATATAATTTGCGTGATGTTATATAAATTAAGCTACTACTAGATGAATTACGATGATGATTAGGAAGAAAAACGAGGAAACACCAAAAGATATACTCAATCAGATGTTTAACAAGCCTCTATTGTGTTAACAGGAAAGAGAGAAATCCCACGTTAACGAAGTTATACTTTATAAGTAGGTATGGGTAGCCGTTACGGGCGTTAATAATTTTAAATACGCCCTATAAGGTCCAATTAATATTTACGGAGACTTTTTTAGCCAGTTGCGTTTCTCTCTTGTAACCGTAATAACACGTATACTTAATTCACTTGGTATATGCCCCTAAGCTAACGACTTTCGTAACGTAAATGAAAATTACCGTATAATGGTTATTTAGGTCGATCGCAAGTACGGTTTTAGGTGCACTGAACGTTTAAAATCTGATTTAATATCCCCAGACTGGAGGCTATATCTATGTTCACGCTAATAAAGATAAGATTTAAGTGGATCTCTTAACCAAAAAAACTATCATCGTAATAATATCAAAAGATATTGGATCTATAGTAACCATGGTTATTGCTTAACTTATTATACTTTTGCGGAGCGTAATGATAAAAAGATTATATACCACATCTAGTATTTTACTGTTTACGAGCAAGATTATTTGGGTTATATTGTGTATTTAGAAGGTAAAAATATCATCAACGGTGACGATACCCTTAATTTAATTGAATGATATAAAAATAAAGCTCATAATACTGCCTAGTACTCAGTCGATCGTGCTTTTTATACCGCTGAAGTAGTGAAAACCTATACTTTTGCTCTTATTAAGCTTTTAACTTCCTATATACCTTTATTTTTCGCGATATTTACGCGAACCATACGTTTTAAGGTAATATTCCAGATATAGGAATAGTAGGGAATTTAATAAAAAGTCATTTGTAATATATGGCTTTATGAAGGGAAAGAATTACTGATACTAAAATTAATCGTTAAGATATTAGTAAGGCTAAAGTAGGCTTCTGCTTGAGCGAATAATTATTGTTAGTAGGAATAACGGTAGTTCGGATTGTTGTTAGCCCGATTACGTTTTATATCTTTAAGTTTCCTACCCCCTTTTTACTTTATTTGGTGGATATGAAGACTTTTAGCATTAATGTTGATGTTAATGTTGATAAACTGGCTAAAAACAGCTAAAGGTTTCCCTTAGCTCTTTAATTAGAGTATTTTTAATTTTACTTTTAAAGCCTAAAGATAACTGTATTAAATCTAACGGAGTAAGAATTTCGTTAATTACATCGGCGCTTAACCCATCTAGATGCTGATAGGCTGTATAAAGTACCAAAGCTAGTAATTTATAAAAATGTAGAATATCTTTCTTTCATGGTTATTGAAAATCTTTGTTATTACTGTTAAACATGTGTCTAAACCTCTCGATGAATTAAGTTTATATGGAAAAAATATAAGGACTTTAAGTACAAAAATCTTTATTTATTTGTTTTACTTCGATAATAAGCTTTTTTTTTACGTTATTAACTCCGAAACCTCTTTCCATAGAGCTAAGTTTTTTAAGTTTTTATCGGCAAAGGATACATGGAAAACTTTAAAGATATTATAGATAAATGAGTTTTTGGACCTACTTAACGTCGTCGTTCATGATGTTAGTATCAACTTTGTCGCGGCGGAATTTCAGGAAAATACTAAAATAATAGAGATTTCGTGTAAATAAGTGTCTATAAAGTCCTATTAAAGTATTGGATAAGTCGAAAGGGTATATACATTACTTCTCCAAACGTATAATATCCTTAAGTTTGAGATTGAAAACTTTATGGATTTAGAGGTATACTTTTAGATGGTGCTAAAGGGCCTAAACAATATTATGGACTTTGATAGCTTAGTGTTAATATTTTTAGTTTTTGGAGCGTACCTACTTCTGACAAGTAAATCCCTCTTATTAGTAAGTATTTAGAAAAGAGACGTAGCCTACAGTAAAGTATTAAAGGAATTGCGAAAGGAATCGATATGGCGTTAAGTTAACGACGCCCTTGATATTAGGAATAGCTTTACGATAATTGAAGTACTTGCTTTGCTGTTATAAAGTAAAGTCCTCATATAATGGAAGTTAGGTAAATGTGAGGGCCTAAATAAAAATTTAGGTATCGCTAATTTTAAAGTAATTGTTAAAATAGTTGATATTCTTAAAACTTTTCGTACTATCTAGGTCAAGCTTTATATTAGAGTTATTAATGATGAAAATCTTTAAGTCGAACGACCGACCTAATACGATTTTCAATTACCTGTTATCGATGGTGATGAAACTCCACCGGCATAGATGATCCTCGAAGAAGAGGACTATTTAAAGGGAGTAATATATACCGACTCGTATTTACAGTACTGATTGGGTAACCAGGAAAGAGAAGGATGACGAAGACTTGATATTAAAATTCCGAGTATGAGGTATTATTAAGATTTTCAACAGGTCTTTGAAAGAAAGTGATAAAGTCGAAATTAACGGCCTTCTAATTCGAGGAGCTATATAATTTGTATCTAAAACCAATTTTAACCTTAAGTACCTAAATATTACAATCTTGAAGTCGAGGATTACACATAAGATTAAAGGTAAAACCACGGGGCGGCTATACGAAATATTAAGCTTAATCTTTCAAGGATACAGTGATAAAAGCAAAGATTACATTTTTATATAGTCGCTAAGGATTAATAATATTAGCTAATGGTTAGTGGTCGCTTGAGTAGCAAGTTTGCTAATGAAAAGTAAAGATAAGTTTATAACTAACAGATGATATATAACACAAATATATAAGTAATTAGCGACCAACTTATAACAGATTGTTTTGTTGGAGTTATTATAGGAACTTCGTGTTATTTACCCTTCGGAAACGGCAATACTATATATTAAGCCGTTATTTAGATTAGCTAAAAGAGGCGTTTATTAGTCTAACTTATTAGTCGTGTTTTAAGTTACGGTTAGGTATAAAGTTTTTAACATACGTCTCGTGTTTATTAGTAGCGTAAAAAAAGGACTTCTATATTATAGGTATATGAATTAACGATAACTTTTTCGTTAAAATAGCTAGCTTTGAAGCACTGAAGTAGTAGTCGATTAAAGACTTTAAGTTTTAAAATTGCAAGCCGGTTACGACGTTAGCCGAATGAAACTAACTTAACTTTAACGGATTGTTCATTCGTATACTTAGTATTATTACTAGCCTTAGTTTTTATCAAAAAGGTTAAGGAGTTAATTTGATTATAATCGATAAGACTGATATGGCTAAGGTTTAACGGTATTTGAAATAATGTGCCCATAGTAGTTATATTGCTATTATATGTTAACTAGAAGCCTTTTACGATTTATTTACTACGATACAGGTTAAAGACTTAATATATAAAGACTTTGACCGGTTGAATTAAAGATTTGAATACCAAATAAGAAACTTCAATCGAAAGATCAATATGATTTCAATTTACTTGTCGAAAGCTAAGTTCATAATCTTTACGGATAGTTTTTTTTGTGAAAACACCGACTTTTCTTCACAAATGAACTTTTTTTGACCTTCGTTAATAAAGATAAATAGAAAACTCAGTTTAACATTATTTGTAACCTAATTTAATAAATCTTGGTTAAATGTAAAAGAATTCTAAGAAGCGTATTGACTTTAATGGTTTACGGTATAATATATGGCTTTTATATAGGTATATCATTATGGGAAACCCTTAACGTTATTATAGAGCAGCTGGAAATTCCTCCTATTCCAGTGGTGATTTGTACCGACTTGAAAAACCTATTTAAATACCTTTTGAAACTCGTAACCACCAGTGAAAAACGCTTGATAATTGACGTAATGGCACTCTACAAAGCTTATAAATGCAGGGAGACCGAGGAACTTAAGTGGATTGATTGAAAAAACAACTCTAGTATCGTTATAAAAAAGTCGTTGTTAAATAAAGCCCTTAAAAGTTTGTGAATAGTACCAAGCTAACTATACATATCGAGGGTTACGTTAAAAAGTTGCCCAGTAAGGCTAAATCACGTGCCAATAAACATGGATACGTTGGTAAATTGAAAGACTACTAGGTAAATAATGATAACGAACTCTTTAATTTGTATAGTTAAATTGAACGTTTGTACAAGCCTATAGAGGAAGATGTTTTTGTGGAAACCGATAAAGTCGGACTTCGGAGCCAGGAAGTAATTAAAATCAAATGGGGTCAATTTAAGTGCAAATGGTTTTAACTTAGTTTGAAAGTCAACTGGAATTCATAGGGGTCTGACCAATTGACGAGAACGCAATTAAGCAATTACCAGAATATATTAGCCAACCATACTAGCGTGCGCGCATAAAATAAAAAGATGCTAGTATTGAAATAGTAGTAATTAAAGTATAATAGTTCAACTTTACTTACAGTAAAGTTGATTATACTGATTATAAGTTGAGTGTATTATTTTGTGTAGGCCTACTATATTAGCTGCAAGTCAAATACAGTATGCACCTACTTCACACTAGGGTACGAGACAAGCAATTGGCCATAAAAATTACTGCGCAGACCGGCTAGCGGTCTACTAAACCTAGAACAATACATCTACCACTTGACTACACAATACTACTGTTACTTAAACCAACCGAATCGACAAAGTTGCAGAATCTAAAAGACTACCAACAAAACTACTACTTTACACCACTCCTTTTTTCTTTCACACTCTTTGTTTTTAGCTACGATAGCTTTAAGAAACAGCAAGATTGATGTTATTACTTATCCTACTCAAAAGGAGAAAATTATAAACCTTAGATTTACATTTGTTAAGCATTTTGACAATAACCTTTCGCAAACGAAACTTGATAAAACCTTAACTTCTGAATACTTAACGAAGTATATCGGCTACTATATCCTCGATTTAGACTTTGCCGGACGTAATACGGAATTTATAGCCTTCTATAACGTTTACGAATAGTTTAATGAATAGATTTTGAATATATGAAAGACGATGGAAACGAAAATTGCAATTAACTGCAAAAGCGAACTAACTAAAGAAAGGGTCGACCTCCCTATGAAAAGAGGAGGAAATGATAATCTTATCAATCTGTTATATAAATTCGTAACAGATAAAAACTCTTCATAATTTCGGGGGGAAAGTAATGATCTCGCTGTCAATAGCATGGCTTAAAGCTCCTTTAAACATTCGTAAATCCCTATTGAAGCTTAAATGAATTCTTTAGACCTTTTGACGTAATATTAACGGTTTAATGCCATTTTCTGTAAGGAATTAATCAACCTATACGCTGTAATCCCTTAAATATACCAGTTAATTAAATAAAAACCTCGACTTACCCCTTAATACCAAAAGAAATATCACTAAATCCGCTGAAATCCTTAAGCCTCTTTTTCTTAAGCCCTTTGACACGTTTAATTTTAGTAGATAAACTAAGAAAAAAAAAACGAATCAAGGAAAAAACAGGTTTATATGCGAGCCTATTATAGACACGAATACTGGTTTTTTTCCTTTAAATTTGGTTTAAGATAACTATTTTTCCTACCAATATTAGCTCCAGTACTCATCGAGAGATTAAAAGGGTCACTAAGACCAATAAATTACCCTTACCCCTCGATACGTCTCTAGAGTAAATATGGATTACGCTATAATTACCACGTTTCTTAAGATCTAGAAAAGAAAGGAAAAGTATAACGATAAGCCATATAACTACTTCGACATCAAGTTATGCCTGTTCTTCAAAATCTGCCGCCAAATAAGAGTTAAATTACCAGGTTTTTACTCGTTATTTTCTAATATCCTTACAGACCAAGCTAAGGATTACTACCTCTAGTACCTAACGAATTGCTTTACCTTTCGTAAAATCTACGATAGATTTAAAAGCCATTTCTAATATAATATTAGCCTTACTTAATACCAAACTGACTAGAATATTATCAATTGGTCCTATATACTTAATTCCAAAAAAAAGACGAAAAACAAAACAACTCCTTTTACTGAGTTACTTAATAGGCTGATACTTTGTTAACAAGTAATAGGGAACGTAGGAGCTAGTGAAGTCACCCTACGCCGAATAGGTCTTCCAAGCCTTTAAGGGCTATAAAAAGTTTAAATATGCTTTACAATACCCTAATGCCACTTGTAAAGGATTTTTTAGTCAGTTAAGCTCATCGTTAGCAACCCAAACAACTCGAGTTTTAAGTTCAACTAATATATACCTCCAAGTTTTCAAGTTTAACGAAGACGAAGAAAAACCCTTTCATACGTACTACATCGACCGTAAATACGAAAGTCCCAACCAATACGGTTAAAAAAAAACCCGGACTTAGGAACATGACTAAACTATATATAAGGGAGTGTATTCTTCTTTTTTAAGGTCTTCAAACTAGCCAAATAAATTAATCTTAAATTCAAACGCTAGAAGATATTGGATTAACAGTAAAAAGGTTTATTGATTAAGATGCCATATTGTGACTGAAATCGAATTAAAGCAAAGAATATACAATATACACTTTCTATTTATAGCTAACTGGGACTACGTGCTATGCGTTATGTAATTTGAAATAAATAATGTCAAACAAAGGAAAATGAACCTAAAGCTATCGGCTGACATAAAGATACTAATACCGGCTTGAAAGAAATACAATAACTCGCCAACCATGTTATTTATACCTAACAGATAAAAACTCCAATCGCCGACATAAAGATAAAGATCCTGGCTCTATACACCCCTTTACTATTTAAGACCGTTACACAAAATAGGTCTTTTAGGGTGTTATTCCGGATAAGAAAGTAACATGGTACTTAGCAAAAAGATATTTACAATATATCGCGTTGTAAAGATGTACGAATACGGTTATAAAACTTAACTACACGGATGCTAATAAAGTTAGAGACGGCTTAAACCCTGGAAAAAAGATCTTTTTACTAGGATCAACAACTATTATTACTGTTGGTAGAGATTTAGACGTTGCAACATTATCGATTCGATTGGTCGAAGTAACAGTAGTATTGGAGTAGTCAAGTGGTGGATGCATTGTTCTAGGTTTGACAGACCGTTAGTTGGTCTACGCAGTAATTTATATAGCCAATTGCTTAGCCTGTGCCCTAGTCTGAAGTGGGGCCATACTGTACCTAACTTGCAGTCAATACAGTGGACCCCAAAAACAATACACTCAACTTGCAGTTAGTATAGTCAACTTTACTTACAGTAAAGTTGACTTAATGCAATGCAAATACTACTATTACAATAATTACTATTATTAGCTCTATCATTTTCTACATCTTAAAATCACATACCCTCTTTTTTCTTCACCTTGAAAATATAAAGAAAAATCCGGCGTTAATATTAATATTTAAATTAACTAACTGGTTGAAGTTAAGGGCTGAAAAAGGTTTCCACTTAACCTTAATTAAGAATACCTCTAGTTATATATTTAAATTCTAAAGGAAGTGGTGTTAAACCTAACGAAATCGAAACTTCGTTAATGATATCGTAAATTTCACTACCCGGCGACCATCACGCTATATCAAGTTTTAAAGGCGACTGGTTACGAAAATATGGATTTACTAACACTAAAAGTAATGAAATAGCTTTACTACTCCTGCTTAATACATTCCTAAACCCCCTTGAAATTTAAATTTACGTGAAAAGAAAACCAAATTTCTTAGATTAAGGTCTTCATAAATATGTTTTACTTAAACGGAAAGTTAATACTTTACGTTATAAACTCTGCTACGGATCTTTACGGCACTACGTTCTTTAAAATTGTCACAGCGAAGGAAACGTGAAAAACATTACGTAATTTATAGATTGATATATACTTTAGGCTACTCAACATACTCGTTCACGACGCCGGTATAAACTTTGCCGCAATAGAGTTTCAAATTGATATCAAATTGATGGAATCCAGTGTAAATAGGTCTCTATTAAGGCCTAATATGGTATTAACCAAGTAGAAAAAATTTACGCTCTTTTATGAAGGGCCTACAATATTTTTAACTTAGAAATTGAAAGCTTTACAAATCAAAAAGCACGGCTTTAAATAATAGTAAAGGGCCTTGACGATAGTATTAGATTTAACGGTCTTATACCGATTTTTCTAGTATTTAGGGCCTACCAACGTATAACGACTATATCGTTACTATCGCGAAATATTCAGAAACATGTTATAATATATAATAAAGCCTTAAAAGAACTAAGGAAGGAATCGGTACGCTGCCAGGTCAACGAAGCCCTTAATATCTGGAACGGACAGTAAATAATAGAAGTGTTATACTTCTTCTTTTAAAATAAAGTATTTATGTGACAAGAGCTAAGTAAATAGGATAGGCCGTAAAAACTCATAGGTATTACCAACGTGAATATAGTAATGAAAACTACTAACGGCTCTGGTACTTTCTGAATTATATAGGTTGAACTGTACAAAAAAACTCTTAAACTTAATAATGATCCTAACGTTGATAAACTTCAATTCGAGTGGATGAATTAACACCATCCTCTCGAGTCAATCGTTAATAGACTAATAAAACGTTGACAGCGTAGAAAATTACCTAAAAAGAGAATACACATAAAAGAGGAGGATAGCGACAGGAACTATAAGCTTGGCAAGGTATCTATAATAACGTAGGTATCTTAAAAGAAAACGTCTGATGGAGAACTTTCCCTTGAGTTACGTGTTAAAAGTATTATCAATATACTGGGATAGCGCTTCAAGGAAAACAACCAAGTGGAGATTAATAGCGTTTTTATATAAGAGGTTATATAACTTGTAATGTTAACGCAATTTGGAAGCTAAAATACCACTATCTTTAAATAAAAAATAATTCACTAGGTTAAAGGTAAGACCATGGACCGGTTGTACGAAAAGTTACGGCTAATCGCTTAAAGATATAGAAATCAAGGTAAGAACTAAATCCTTACTTCATCGCCTATAATCTAGTAAATAAGTTAATGTTTAATCATCATCATTATTATTAGTTTGACTGTTATTGTAAAAGATTAGTTTAAACTTAATGGCTCGGATATAACGTAAACGTGAACGTAGTCTACTACTGATTTTTAGAGGAGTATACTGTTAAAACTATCGAAAAAATTGAAGAATAAGTTTCCAACTAGCATGGTGATACGTTATATGAAACTTCTATAAAGATTGGCCGAAATAGGCGTTTATTGGTTCCTAAAGTACCAAACGCACGTTAAAAACAGGTTAGAGACAAAGGCTTAAACGTTTAACCCCTACCTATAAATTAAAAAAGGTCAAGATTTCGGTATTATAGGTATATAAACTAATAATACCCTTTTCTTCGGATATATTAGGTTTATAGAGGCAAAAAAACGTGTTATGTTAAAGTTATGCCTTTAGAAATATAACTCAATCGAAACGTTAGCTCAAGATATATAACTTAACTTTAATAAATGTTCAATCTGTATTTATAGTATTAAGGCTGAAAACAGCACTTACATTAGCTTTCGCTAAAAAGGGTAATCTACAAGCCTAATAACTATCGATAAAGCTGACGAGCTAAAATTAAAGAGATACCTAGAGCAAAGGGTCTATGCAGCCTATATTACCACGTTATGTTAACCGAAAGCATTTTATGATTTATCTATTACAGCACAAGTACAAAATCCAAAACACGAGGACTTTAACTAGTTAAATAAAAGGATTTAACAACAATTGAATAACTCGAAACGTAAGGTTAATATGATTTCGGTAAATTTAATAAAAATCAAGTTAATGATTTTTACAAACGGATTATTTACTAATAATATTGACCTTATATCGTAAATCAGGGTTCTTTGTTATGCTCGTTAACAAGGAAAGGTTCAAAAGACAGTTTACAATTACCCGAAACTTCGTACATCAGACATCCGTCTAATGTAAGCGTATAATACTAAGCATACTAACCTTGGAGGTTTACAGCATAATAACAGTCTTTAACATCGGTATAGTAATTAACGGTACGTTAAATAATATGACTAAACATCTGAGATTGCCTTCGATACCTAAAATAATATGTAGAGACTCTAGAAGACTTTATGAATACCTATCAAAGTTAAGCACGATTAATAAAAAACGTTTAATGATAGATGTAATAACTTTAAAGCAGGTATATAAAACCTGAGAAATGAATAAGCTTCGGTAAATTAACGGCAAAGATAAATCCGCCAACGTTATAACTAAAACCATGACTAATAATGTCCTGAAAAGGTTTATAGATAGCAATACGCTAACTATACGAATTGAGGGCTACTTAGACCGCTCAGTACGTAACATAGAGGAATAGGGTTGCCCTGATAAACTTAAAGACTAACAGAATAACGATATTAATAACAATGGTAGCAAAGGTAGTAATAATATTATTTTGAACTACTGGCAAATGGTATACAAATAGTAAAATACGTAATGCGCAAAGGTTTATAACAAAAAACCTATATACAGGAGTTAAAAAACGAAGGTTTCTGAGAAAAAGAACAAAAGGGCTATAAGAGACCGAAATGAATGTTAATTTAAGTATATATCAACCGGAATTAATAAAAGTTTTGCTTACTAATTTAGGAGGGATTTTGAAGATTACTAGCAATTAATGGTAAGCCACGCTAGCGAACGGGTACAGAGTAAAAAGCCGCCTGTATTATAATAACAGTTAAATGAAGTTAAGTCAAGTCAACTAAACTGTTATTTTGGTTGATTGTAATAACTATAAAGTGGCTGAAATTTGTGGGAGTGTAATACAAGTACAGAGCAATAGGTGCCCACTTCAAAGTAGGGCACAAACTAAAGCATTGAGCCATACAAATTAGTGTGCAGACCGGATAGCGGTCTGCTCAACTTAGAACTTACAACTCATAATCAATCAACCAATTTCAATGCAGTACAAGTTACTTCGTCCACATTAATTCGAATCGACTACATTGCAACGAAAGGCTTATATCTATAGTCAGGCTTACCAACATTTATTGAATATTATAAAGACTAATGCGAAGGTTATAAAGAGTGTAGAGAGAAGCAGTAAGCGCCAAAATTAACTGATCACTCATTTGTAACAAAGTAGGCGATTAATTTATAATATTCTTTTTACCAATATTATTATATCCTTTAACTATAAGGCGGTTTTTTTTATAAAGCTTTTCGGTCTCATCTTTTACCTCGTTAACTGAACCGGAGTAGAGGGGAGATTATAAGTGTTTTAAATTGCTAAATTGAATTTTTAAAAACGGAAAACTCTCTATTTTATTCAAGCGTAGACTTCTTCAACTATTAATTGTTTAAATAGATTACCCGGTGTCATCATAATGCCATCGTTGGGGTATTTTATATTCAATTTATGATCCTCCGTTCACTTTCGGGTAATAAACGAGTTTACAGCAACAGCTTTAAAGCGTTTTCTTTTTTTTTAAACTAAGTAGATACCTTTATCGACGTGGTACCGGTTTTGTTTATGTAAAGCAGCCGGTTTTGTAAGGTGGAGAGTATTATAAATAGGTTTTAAGGGGGTATATAAATTTCGGGAGAGGCTCGGATTCGTTATTATGGGAGTGGTTTGGTTAGTATTACTTCCGGATCACGTTTTTTTGGCCGATATCGTTCAATTTTTCTTTTCTACACTTTCGTATTATAATAAATCGAAATAAATTCGTCCTATATATAAGAATATAGAGGTTTTCAAACTCGTTAGTTCTTTGAAGATTGATTAATCTATCCTTAATTTTCTTCATTAAGACTTTAAATTATAATAATCTATTAAAATGCCAGTTTTACGCGGGCCGGTTTTTATAGCTAATGGGTTCGAAATATTATTCCTTGTTTGTAAAAGATATAATACCACTTTCACTTTCGCTATAGCTTTAGTTATGTAATTATGACTGATAATGTTACTAAATATATATAAACTTTAGGGTAAACACTCAAGGAAAAAAGTGTTAAGATTAAGCTATTAGGGTCAAAAGTATTATTTACGGCGCTCATTATTATTTTTAGGATTAACATTTTAATATTAGTACGCTTTAGTGCTTTAAATATTACGGTATACGCTTTTTTTATGCGGTTTGTAATACCGTTTGTATTTCCCGATATCTTATAGCGCCTTTACCAGTATCTATTTGTATTTGTTACCAGCGATCTTGTCCTTAGTTTTCTATTGAATTGAGTCGAAAGCTGTGCCTGTATCGTGGGTAATCTAACCCGGAAGCCTAATATAAACGTTAGTTCAATAATTTACTGAAGTATTTTAGTAATCTATAACGAAAGCCTTTCGAATAAATTTTACAGCTTTAAATAATACTGTTACGTTAATATTGTATATGCCAGGCTATCCGTTAAGATATATTATATTGACAATAAAATCGTTATTAAAGTTTACGTCGTTTTAAAGGCGGAATTTAAACCGTCGCAAAACTTATGAATGTAATTAGTATTTGTAATAAAACTTATTAATAACCCTTAATGATTTTTCTGTATAGTTGTATAACTCATTACGTAAAGTATCCTTAAATGGAGTTTTGCAGCCGCGTATTTGAATCGTTGGTATAGTATTTTGAAGTTCAGTAACGTTAGGTAAATAGCTTTACTTGTATATAACTTTAGGAAAAACCATAAATATTGAAACTTTGAACGAACCAGCACGGATATATTATTCGAAGGGTGAATGAGTAAGTCAATCGTATTTCGAACCTTAATTTCAAGTTTGTTTATATTAGTTAATAATAGTATAAATGTCGTTTTAAAGTTTATTACGTAAAACTTTACCTGTTTAAATCGTTTATACTTAACGATTATGCCGAGTAACGACGTTTTATTCAATAAATAATATTTTTCGGTATTTAATTGTTCGGTCGAGTTAGAATTTGGGAAATTTCTCCGCGAAAGCATGTAATTATCGTTTTCTAACGGTCGAGATTTCTACTACGCCAGTATTTGATATAAAATCTTGAACCCGGTTGCCGTACCTACTATAAAGTGTAAACTACGAAGATATATAGGTTTAAACACGTCTCTTTCGCTATTTCTGCCTATTCTACATAAACATAAGGTATTTTATAAGTTTGTAAATACTCATTAGTCTATTGCCTTATTTTAACTTATCAAGTAAATCTCATCTTTCTTCGAGTCGTTTTTTCAAAGGTGTATTCGTAAAGGTAAACGTTGAAATCCTTTTGTACCCCTTCTCTATCGGCTGTATACGTTGCAAAATTGGCTTCCGTTCAGTATTCGGATGGGTAATCGGCTTCAAATTATCGTTTAACCCGAATCTTCTTATATATCAAATGATTAATCGAGCAATCACCGACCTTATCATATATAATATATCGTTTTTATAAACCCAGGAAGTTTCGTATATTTTTACGTAGGTATATTTTTATATGTAATAAATTCCTTGTCCAATTATAGGGATTTGTTAATTAGTACCTACTTTGTTTTTGGTTTCAGTGGCTCCTTCCTTAGTATCACTTACTTTTATAGCCGTACTTAGGGCGTCTATCTTCCTTATATCTTAGGTTTATTTTCAACCGTCGGTTTCAAACGTGATGAATTCTTTAGACGAGGTTTTCTTCGGTAATTTGTGGGTTTTTGCCTTTGGTTTTCCCGAATATAAATACTGATTCGAGGCTCGTCCCTCGGCATATCGAAGTTTAAAATAATATTTTAAAGCTCGAAAAAAGACCTAGACACTCTTGTTCAGTTTGAATAAAGTATAATTAAAGTTTAAATTATCACGATATATTTTTGTAATCATTATAATAAATAGTTCACTGCCCCTATGTTCTGGTTTTAGTGCCGTTTGGTATTTTCAAAACCTCATTAATAGGGCGACCAACACCTTTTATAATGTCTTAATAGCATTTGAAGCTGGTTTTTCAATGGATTTGGAAGTCATGATTGTTCAAGTTTTGTCATAAAGTTTATAATTAATTTTCGTATCGTAGTGTATTTTTATTGGGATAAAGAATTTCGTCAATATTTCCAATTTTATCTGGTAATATATATATTTCATCTGAGCTTACTTAATTAAAAAACCAAGCAAGAATATATGAAATTGAAAAGGTTTAATATCTAGTTTTTCACAGGTATTTAGTATTACATAGATCTTATTGTCGAGGATATCGTAAGGTTCGTTACTATAATTTTCCTCCTTATTCCTTAGCCTAATAAAGTTCGCAAGCTTTATAAGGTTCTTTTTATTGGTGGGGAACCGTTATAGTGGGAGGTCGAGGTAAGGTCCGTAGTTAGTAGGTATTGGTTTGTAAAGCTTATATTATTGTTCAACTATATTTATACTATTTCTTGAAGCGTTGTTTTCCTTATTTAACGGGTTTTTCTTGTAGTTTAAAAAGGAGTTAATTATATCCAAGGACTAAATTAGTTTATGTTTCTTTAGAAAAGTTAGTTTTGGAAAGGGAAAGTATTCGTCCTGAGTAGTGGAAAATCTTTGTGACCATTCCTTTTTCCCCATTAATTTTTAAGCTCTGTTTTTCTTTTGTGGGATACGGTTAATCTTTCAGAACGTCTTAAAATCTACGTATGTAGATTGTTTTAAAGATTCTTCCGCATTTAATCAATAATCTGTTTTTTATGTATCGCCAATCAGTATACTCTTACAAAGTTTACCCATAATACCTCGTTATGTTTTTAGTCAGGTATTTTGTCGAGTTAGGCCGTGGTAAATAAGGCTTTTGTAATACAACCATTTTTGTCATTTAAGGTATTAATTCCTTCGTTCTGTAGCTATAACCGTAATACTTTGGAAATGGAATTATGTACCGTATACCTCATTTCCAGCGTTTAAGTAGAAAATTCTTTTCAGAAATTATCGAATATGCTAAGCCTTTGGGTTTTTTTTTTCAACAGCAAAAAATGACGTTTATGACGTACGTATTTTCCACCTTAAAATTTAAGTCTTTCGCTAGTATTTTAATGGTATTATCCTAAATAATTATGTTGATAAGTTGTAAAATATTCCTTCGAAACGATATATATTGGAATAGGAGGTCTATTCACTCGCTGGTTTTAGCCAAACTTATTACAGGTCATCCTATAAAAGCGAGCTTGTCGTATACAGGGGGCTAATATAAAGACGGCGAAGTAATAGGGTTAATTGTACGTTTGAAATTATATATTGAAAGGGGGTTTTGTAATGAATCGGTTAATAGACGCGTATAATACGTAGATAAAATACAAATATAATGTGTTAAAGCGGTCTGTATGAGACTTTTAACACTTATTAGTTTTAATGAAACATAAATAAGGCGTAAGCATAAACTAATTAGGTGTTTTGAATTAGCTTTTAAACGTTTTGTAAGCGTTATACTAGCCAATTAGCTAGTAAACCTAAAAGTTGTAAATGATAATTGAAATAAGTGGTATGATGTAAGGCGAACATATAAAGAATAGACAGGATAGGGTGAACGGGGGAAAAGAAGTATAAAAGTGTAATTAAGAAAGTCAAATGATATGGTAAACGCTTCGAATTCTGTGTTTGGCGTTTGCGAGATATGTGAAAGCGCTTCAAAAAATGCTTTTAGCGTTTAATTTGTATTTTATAAGCTATTGACATATTACCTTTAAGGTATAGGGTAATTATAAAAGCGCTCTAACAGTGGTTTTAGTTGTTTTTGAAGTGTATTTAAAAGTTTCGGATGCTACGTTTAGGTCGGATAAATTTTAAGGAAGAGTTTCGAGTCATAATAGTTTTGGCTCACATGGCCTAACATATAATCAGATGCTTTTCGAAAGTGATAGGGTACGTTTAAAGCGCCATCCGAGTTAATGGATAGCATAACGAGGATTTTAGTCGTTACAGGGTATTAAACTAGTCAATAATGTTATGCTAAAGTGGACATTTTTAAAGTAAATTTACTCTATTGTTTTTCTATACTCCTGTGTGTTTCTTAAAAAACGTAATATGAGAGTACGGATAATTAGGACCGTTATAACATCCTGTTATAAGTATTTAATTATATTCGTTTATTTTTTTCGTAGGCTATTTATAGTCGATCGAATCGGCTATTAATCAGTATCGCTAAGGTTTATACCAGATATTTTAATGTAAAAGTAAAGTATAAAATAGTATTTTATTGATGATTGTAAATAGATAAAAGAGAAAAAAAGCCATTCGGATAATTCATCTTTAAGTGAAAGCTTATAGACTTTTACCCAGAGCGAGACAATCTATCATATACTCTACTAATATCCTTTCTGGACAGTGATACGCTATTATACATTCTGCAAGAATGCACCTTGCAGCGTAGTACTTCACCATGCACTTTGCAAGAGTGCATCTTGCAACGTGGCCGCTTACTAATGATAAAGATATATGTGTTATGGTCTAACCTACGATGTTAAGCCAAGTAGGTGCCAAATGAGATTTACTATTGAGGTGCGGAGGAAGACTAGAAGAGGCTACCATGGCCCAACGTATAGGGCCCTTGGGCAGGACCAATGCCTAGCCTATTACGTGCCCTTACACGTACCGTATACGGACCGTGCTCTATCCGTATACGGACCGTGCTCTATCCGTATACGGACCGTGTCCGGTTTATACTCGGACCGTACCCTATCCGCGCCCGGGCTAGGTCTAGGCTGCGCGTTGCCAATTTCGTTACGTATACAGTTACGTAACCTATAGGCTTCATAACCAACGGCCTAAATTTATAATATACCCCTTTCTCTCTGGATATTGTAAAGGCTACGACGCTCTTTTAAATAAATACTGGACGCGGACAGTATCTATTTAATACGCGGGTCGAGTACAAACCAGTAATACTATGTTTAATATATCTTATAACGTTTTAGCTAGTTTACCTAATATCGACAACGCTATAAAACTTATCCGTTAACGCGTCGTGTAAGGTATCCTTTTTATCACCGGTATCGTATAATAAACCTGTTAACGCGCCATATAAAGCTTTTTTTTTTTTTACCGCCGACGTCGTATAACGTATCCGCTAATACGCCGCATAAAACATCCTTTCTACCGTCGACGCTGTATAACATATCCGTTGACGCGCCGTTCAAAATATCCTTTTTACCGCCGGCGCCGTATAACATATCCGTTAACGCGCCGTATAAGGTATCTTTTTTACCGTCAATGCCGTATAATATACCTGTTGATGCGCCGTGTGAAATATCCTTTTTACCGCCGCCGCCGTATAAAATATCCGTTAACGCGCCGTATAAGGTATCTTTTTTACCGTAGGCGCCGTATAATATACTTGTTAACGCATCGTATAAGGTATCCTTTTTATCGCTGGCGCCGTATAACGCGTTCGTTAACGTATTATTTAAAATTAAACTTTTGC
This sequence comes from Anisogramma anomala, assembly GCA_038502455.1. NCBI lineage: Eukaryota > Fungi > Ascomycota > Sordariomycetes > Diaporthales > Gnomoniaceae > Anisogramma > Anisogramma anomala. The sequence goes on along the minus strand of JASMMZ010000013.1, from coordinate 4,385,132 downwards.
TTTTAACGTCGAGTAACGCGCATTATATAATACATAACCCTTGCTGAATCCGGTCCGTCAATCCTTATAAATACGGACATCCCTACGTAAATTTTTATTTTTTTTATTTTTTATAATAATTTTTAATTTTTTTAAAATATACACATATATAATATATTATCTCTCCCTCTTTTTCGTCCTTCATTATCGTCGTAACCTTTTTTACTTTCCTTTATATATTAGCCAACTGTACGCGCTAATATATCTTAGTTCTTTTCTTCTAACGTATTATTATAGCCGACGTATATAACGGTTACAGCCTAAGTTACGTCATCGCCGACACTCCCGAAGGGGACGATAAGCCTCCCCATAAGGTATACTATCTTATTATATGCCAATACTCTACCACTGACTACCTATTATATCTCCTTCTCATTATAAAAGATCTTCTTATCTTCGAAGATAATAAAAATAAAAATAAACTTCCCTTATTATAAGTTAAAGACATTTATATATCACATATCAACCGGCTTTTAAACTTTAACATTCCCTTGTTTTACATTCGAGTTTATCGTGTATAAGGGTGTCGAGTATATTGGAAAATCTATAATAAGTTAAACTTCTAAAAAAAAAAATTAAGAAAGGTTAACTGTAAATTAACTTTTTTTCGTAATATATTTAAAATATAAGTGTACTTACAGCTTTATCCAGTTGACGTACCCTTTTACGTTAATTTGTTATTATAGTAAAGAATAAAGGTTATATCTTATCTCCCACGTATAAACGTTAGGGAAATATTCCAGGTTATTGACCTGTCTTTACTCCTGCCTTTTTTAAGTTAATTAATTAGTTTATCCGGCTTTGTAATGTCGCTCGGGCGTATGAAGTTTCTATTATAACAGTTATATAAGTCGTTACTCCTTTAGTTATACACTCACGCCGCATTTTCCTTTCGGGTACGCATTTACCCCGGATCCCTTTATCGCCTTTTACTATATCGTCTATTTATAAAGATAAAACGTGTTTGGTTAACCAAGCTTTAACACGTAACGTTCTCGCCCCAGCTCCCATTAGCTATCGCCGAATACCCTTTCGTAGTTTTAATTCAAAAGGCTAAAATAATATAGGTTACAGCTTACAAAATGTTACGAATGACGTCCAAAGCTTAATTATATGATTTTCAATTTCGTCCGTATCTTATTTACTAACCTTATATAAAAACCAATTGATCGGGCCGACTGTGAGTAGGCATAGGATCCTATCCGTGCCGATTACGTTACCCGGGTCTAAACTAATATATTATAATATCTAGCAACCCGCTTAAAGTG
>JASMMZ010000013.1:4257767-4383820 GCA_038502455.1 Anisogramma anomala | reverse complement strand
CCTTACTTTTCGTTAGCCGTCATCGTTGGTTTTATTTAACGCCTGTCCTATTTAACATTATCCTTTATCATCGGCCTCCCTTAACGTCCGTTTTTCCTTGTATCATTTATTATCGGCCTTTTTTAACGCCCGCGTCTTTTCGCGTTATCCGCCCTTTTTAATGTCGTTTCGCGTACGCTCCGCCTTTTACCAGCCCCCCTTTTCGGCATTTATCGGTTTTCGCCATACCTTTTACCGTTACCTTCCCCTAATATCGCCTAACGTTCTAGGTCAATTATAATAAGGCTTTGAACGTTAGTGACGTCGGTATTAGCTAAACCTAAATAAAAATAATAATAATAATAAATAGGCAGACCTTTACTAAAATATAATAAAAACAGCCTTACGATCGAATATATATTCGAAAGAATCGGGTAATATTTATTCGACTTTACCTACCGCATTATGACCTCGTTCAACAATAAATTTTCCTTTTTATTCCTAAGTAAATTATCATTTTGGTGGTATAAGCAATTCGCTCAACGTTTGTCACCTGGTATGAACTTAATGCCGTCATCGAAATACAGGGTTATTGTAAACCCGAGTAACTCACTATTTCGCTTCGAATTTATCTAAGGCAATAATATATTAACAATTTTCCAATAATTACTATTTCGGCTTATTATAATACTTTTACTTAAGTAATACGTAGTAAATTCTATCTCTCACCGTTTCTACTGCGAGGATATCTTATATTTCAAATTCATCTTATTTACCGTCCTTTATATCGTTTGTTATTGAAACTAGTTCCGGGCGAATATCGAATAAAACCTACGAAAGTAAAAGGTCCAGAGCCTAACGTTTAATTAAATTTATATAAAACACTAGATATTTGCCAAAGATATCTAGTATAATATTTAACGGGTTCGAAATACCAACTACCCAGTATTAATCATAAAGTTAATCGAGTTTTTTTTTCAGAAGGTTAATTTTCATATTGTAAAGGTTTAGCTAAACTTTGTCCACCACTTTATATCGTTTCGCAGAACATCGTTTAAGATTCGTCGCCATTTTGATTTATTATCAAATATAAGTTATTATTACCTAAATTGATTCCGTCTCCTTACATAATCAAGCCAACAACGTAATAACTTGACCCGTTAAATTAAATAACGACTTTATATCCCCGTTCACTTTTAAAATAGGTAATATTTCGTATTTATTTACTAAACAGTTCGCGTTGAACCCGGTAACCGTCGATTTTTGGTTATTTAACGTAAATTGATAAATAGGTCAATACGAAATCTAGTTGTATTACAAAAAGATAACTATAATACGTAAGTACTTTTAAACCTTTTAATTCATTCGTTTAATAACGCTATTCATTTATAAGTAATACGTTGTACATATAAGTCATTCGAGTTTAATAAGGAAATGAAGTTTCATTCAAAATACGCTTACCTAATTTAAACCGTAGTTACTAATAATAAAAATTAAAAACCTATAAAATCTCTATTATATATCTCAAAAACGTTTCGTATACATATTTGTCATTATAAACTACATAGCCTTTAATAAGATAAATTTAGAAAGGCGATACGTAATATTTAATAAATATTGATGGCCTCTATCAATAGCTCATAACTTAATTATAAAATAGATCGAAATATACGCTTAATACTGGTCGAAAATAGGGAAAGGTTAAAGTAAACCTTATCGTAAAGTACGACGAGGTTTTTTTCCGTTATACTACGTATATATTCGATATAAACGTCGAATATCTACAACTATCCCCTTTCAATAGTAATTTCGTTAAAAAACGCGAAATAAAATGTTTTTGCCCGGATAACCTATAATAGGAAAATGGTCAATTTAGTATAATATCCTCGTCATTAATAGTTTCAAGCTCGATAACTATAAGCGACTACGGTAACTTAATACCCCCCGCGGATTAATCCTGTAATTTGTAATTTATATTAATTATCTTACCTTAAATAAAAAGCGTTTAACACTTTAGAAAACCATTAAAAGGAGAATCTTATACAACGGATTATTTGCTATTTTCTAATTCTACAATTCCATTAACGTAATCAGGCCGAAAATAAGGGAATTACTCGACGTTAAAGTTGCTAGCGGGCTTAACGCGGGCCGGACCCATGGCGATATCGTCGGCGCCGCCGTATTAAAATCCCCTAACTTTATCCCCGATAATGACCTGAACACAGGCTAGGGCTCAAGGTAAAACCGCCCTTGGCGGCCCTTTGAAACCCCCTAACCCCCCCTTAAAATACATATCGTTGTAGTCCAATAGCCAAATCTTCATCTCACCAAAATTCTTTATCTAACCCGCCGTAATCTATATTCCTTCAATGTATAAATCCATTAATGCCACGGTTAATATAATAATGAAAATAAGCCAAAAAACTCGCGCGTAACGTTTTTTAACCTCGGGTTTATCTTATAACCTACGAGTTAACGAATCCTAGCGGGCGCTCTAAATTGCAGGCCTATAATGCAAAAATTATTGAAAAAGAGAAAGGATCTCAGCCTATCTAACCTGAAATTACGAAATTAATCGTAGTAAAAAAATACTTTAATCCCTTATAATTAATTGAAATTCTAAACAGTATGTAAATATTACATAATTTAAAAAACAAGATTTTAAATAGGATATTATCGCAAAAAGTTTTTTATCATCAATAGTATAGTTATTTTTCGTATTCGTTAATCGTATAAAATGATAAGCTACTAGCTTTAAAATACTATCCTCATCCCGTTACGACGAATACCTTTTTAACGCCGTTTCCGAATAATTAGTTTTTACTATTATTAGGTGATTGGGATCCTGATATACCAAAATTGAGGCCATAATAAAGGTAGTTCTTAAGATTTGAAACATATATTCCTTTTATTTCGTTTAAGTTTAACGAATATTTTGTCTCGTTAGGCGAACGAAATAATTTGTTAACTTTAAAAAATTACTAATAAAATTACGACAAAAGTTAACAAAACTTAAAAAACTTCGAACCTTCTAAACCATACGTAGTAACTCTTATTCTCGAATTACCCGGACTTTTTTGGGGTTAACCCGAATACCTACTTTAATCGTTATAATAAAACCCAGGTATTTTACCTTTTTAACTACGAAATCTCACTTTTTCAAATTCAAATTCAATCCTATATCGCGAAGACGTTTTAAAACTACACGAACTTTCGCCATATAATATTATTTAATACGTAAAGAAAAAACCAAGAAATTGTTTAAGTACTTCCTAATAAAATTATTTAAAATATCCGGTACTATATAATTAATATATCGCTAAAACTTAGTCGATATTCCCGCCAATCTAAAAAAAGACCAACCATTTAAATAACCCGAATTGCGTACGAAACGCCGTTAATTTCTCTCACTCGAGTACTATTCTTATACGGTAAAATACCGTTTGAATATCTAACTTCGTAAGCTATATCGACTTCGATAACGTATATAGGGTCTCTTTATTCAAAAATAAATGAAAACGATCTTACTTTATGATTTCATTTAGTACCCGATAATCGATATGAAACCGTTATTATTTCCTCCAGTTTACAAATGAACAATACCGACGCCGCCGCCGATAAAAAGCTCGTCTATACCTAACCTTTATTTACCAACTCAGTAACCTGTCATCGAAGCTTAAAAACTTAATTTCGTAATATTAAGTAGAACCGCTCTTAAGGCCGTTTAGGTAAAAATCTACCTTCGTTCGATTTAATATAAATATAATAATAGAGTTTTCCCTTATGTAAAGGTAAGGTTAAAACCTTCTCCTCATCGAATAAGTCGCGAAATATAATTAGTTTCAGTAGAAAAAGTAACTAATCTTTTTTCTCCTTAATTGTAATCGTCGTTATTACTTGTAGAATCCGTGTTATCTCGCTAAAGATTATAATACAAGCTATTCGAAACGGGTCCCCTATACGTTATACCTTTTAATACGAACATTATGCTAATCCAAAAAGAACCGAGCCTACCACGCCCTATATATTTCCCATCCTAAATCGTATCGACATAACATTAATAACCAATACTTTTTAACTTAAAATTACCAAATAATTATTATCCGCGTTTAAATTTACTTATTAATATCGTATCTTAGGAATTCCAAAAATTATATCCCGCGTTATTTCGAGAATAATATATATTGATATCGGGCTTGACCATTTATTCATATTTATACAAAATTTGGCTTTGGAGATAATACGCCTATTTCGCCGTAACCTTAATATCGTATTAAAATTCCGCGTATATAAAGCCGAATTTACTTTAACGTTAACCGTTATATTTAAGCCTCGTTTACAATATAAAAACCATTAAAAAGAAAATCGACTTAAATATCCTAAAAGTAAATGTTATTGAAAAGTATAGGAGTAAGGAATAGTTCCTTATTTATACGTATTTTAATTGAACTAACCTCCTTTTTACTAGATTTTATAATTTCACCGTTAAAGCTATATAACTCTTAAATAAAACTATATCTAGGAGTTAGGCTTTCCCATCGACTTTAATTGGGAACTTTTTTCTACCTTTTTAACTTAGGCCGTATACATTTAGGTAAAACGCAATTTAGAACGAGGGTCGTAGCTATATGAAAAATAATTTATTAAACTATCATCTATGTAACGCCCTGAGGTAAGTTTAGCCTAACGTTTTTTTATTATCATGTATATCGGTTTACGTCCCTAGTCTTTAATACGTACCGAACGGGTTTATTAAAATAACTCACTGCGGCATCGAAAAAATCAGCTGTAATTATTACGGCCCTTTAACGAAAACGCTTAAAAGGCGTTAATTCTTATTATAATCGTATTATTATTCGGCTGTTAGCCTTAAACAGGTACCGTTAATTAATGACTAAAACGTCGTTTTTAATTTAAAGATTTTAATTTGTTGGCAAATTCGCGGTAATTTTCTAATGTTATAATATAATTCATCCGGCTAACACCTGCTGTAATAAACTTGTCGCGAATAGGTAAATATATGCGGAAGCGTAAGTAATTACACTTTACAGCCGAAGGTTAATTTAAGCCATTTACTTAAGTTAAAAGTGTTTCGAACCTAATAACAAATGATACCCACAAGTTCTTATTATTTATAACTTAACTTTCGAGTTTGACTAATGCCTTATCCGCGCGGTAAGGGTCTTCGAAAACCACCTCGATATAATAGAAAAACTTCCCTTTATCATACCTACCCTCGTATCCTCCGGCTTCATAGTAAGCTGTAACCGCCTATTTTATCGTCGCCGTATAATATCCCTATACGTAAAGGAACGCATACCAACCCTTTTTGATTTATATCTTATCTGCCTTCAATATAAATTTAATTGTTTGACACGTCGCCGTCCACGTAAGAGTAAATTCGTCATATTTCAATTAATTATGTTGCTTTTGTCCGCCTTAAACCGATTGAAACCTAACGCGAATCGCGACCAATTTGGTTTCGAGTTATTAGATCTTCGTGACGACTTAAATAAAGTAGAAAGTAAAGTCGATAGTTAAAGTCAATTAACCCGGTTATTACAACTATTTAATAGCCGACGCAATATAGCTTACGATATCTTGAAAATGAGAGATATCGGTTTAAATCGACTTTGAAGAGGCCGAAGGTGTATCCATAAAGGTGGAGAACTGGGTATTTGCCGATAACCCATCCTCTCTGATAACGTTAAAGTATAACGTCGAATTATTAACTTTTACTATGGATTCGTTTATTATAAAGAATAATTTTTCGGAACGAGAAAAGAAAACCTTAGTAATATGTTATAATTCGATTTATGATAGTAAACTAAATAAGTGTTAAATAGGATTTACTATTAAGGTATGGAAAAAAAACTAAAAAAGGTTACCGTAACCTAACGTATAAGGACCTTAGGCAGGGCTAATACCCAGCCCGCTACGTGCCCTTACACGTGCCGTTTACAGACCGTACCCTATCCGTACACGGACCATGTCCGGCCTGTACCCGGACCATACCCTTTCTGTGCCCAAGCTGGGCCTAGGCCAAGCGTTTCCCATCCTGTTATATTCATAGTTACGTAACCTATAGGCTTAATGGCCAACGGTCCGAGTCCATAATAATATTATAATATCTACAATGAGATTAACTCAGTTTATTGTTTTAAAGTTTTTATAAACTTTACGTATTGACTTTGGAGCTTAATTTGGTATTTTTTTGTATCATTTTCCTATTTTCGATATATATATATATATATATTAATGTTTTATCTTTTAATATATTGGTTTCATGGTTCGCTATTGAATGTGAATACATTATTTCTCCTTATAATGATTTTTATAGTATAAAAATGAATCAAATATCTTATAGGTTAGCTCAATCATTTATTTTTATATGAAAACACTATAAGTTTTACCTACGGGTTCTAATTTATGATTTTTTGAAAACATTTAGTTGGACATTTAAAATATACACTTAATTATTTCATGGTATATTACCTGGACATCAACATTTAACTTGAATACATTAGCGTTATTTTTAATCAATATTTGTGTAGTTATGTTCAATTTTCCCCTAACAATTATATCAATTAGCCATCTTTAGAGTATTTTGGTATTAATTATATTATTTTGAAAACTGTTAAAGTGCTACCAGTTTTCACAAATTACGGTCTTTATCAGCGTTTCAATACTACATTTATATAAGTTATTTAGCCCGTATTGACAATATGATGCAAATAAACCTTCTTTGCGCTAACAGTATCGTTAAAAGGTAAACTAGACTATTATGTGATTAAAATTGTTTGTAAAGCAAGCAATAATATGAAAAACAATTAAGTTAAATAGCGGAATATTTTATACCCTTCCATACCGAGGTAATAACTGTATTTTTTCAATGTATAGTGTTTAAAGATGAATAAATTTATTTGTAAATTCTACCAAGAATATGCGAAAACTTGCATTATTCTACAAGTTTATCACAGGTTCCATGTCTTTGATTTACCTTATATAATAAGTTTTTTTCCGGTATTTTATATATTTGATGAAATTTGGTATCCTAGACCCGTATTTAATAATGTTAAATCATCATTAAAAACGAAAAATTAAGTTTATCCATTGTAAGGTATGAAAGCAAAATAAAATATTTGTGAAAAAAATAAAAAATGTGACTTTAAAGATATCCAACATTTTAAAAATTATTAAAACTTTCATTAATTATTTAAATGGCACCATTGTAACCCAATTAACTAATATTTTTCCAATTTAAAGGTTTGGAATAATATTTTTTGAGGATTTTATTCGATTCATGTCAATCAATCAAGCCTGTTCACTTGTTTTTCGATTTTTTCAATGATTTTTACGTTGTATTTAGAGGTTTGATCGGTGTTGACGTTTATTGAGGAGGTTTAATTGAAATTAGCGCCTATAAAGTTTGTTATTAGGTTGTGTTGTTTCGTTTGATTTCAGATTTTAATCAGTTATAAATTACTTGGTACATATAAATTTTAGAATTTCGGACTCAAGAAACGCATTCGTTCTGAAATAAGTACATGTATTATATTGATTTAATCGTTTGTATCTAAGGATTGAATTTTTTTTTGTTACATATTGACTGATTAATGTTTTCGAGTTTGAAATATATATGATTGTTTTCTTACGTAACTTAAAGCTTTGTATATTGTTTTGATCATGATGTCTGGTTTTTTAAATCTATGATGCTAATGATACCGTTGTATGTAGAGTCAACTGTTTAGCGTATTTTTGTATTTTTTTTTCAAGGATCACGAATGTTTTTTGATTGTTATCGTTTATATCCATGTTTTTAGAGAGAGATTAGTTTGTTCTACGTTTTTCGTGAAGAAACGCGTTTTTAAAATAGGGTATTGTTACGGGTTGAACCCTTGTCGATTGATATATTACTCTACTTGTGTAGACCACTCTATCAGTTATCTAGTCTTTACTTTTCACTCCTTTGTATACACAAACAAGTTTCTGAGCCTTACTGTCTTTGACTTTTAATGATATCCAAATGTACTTATTAAAAAGATATAATTTTTCAATAATAAATGATATTTATGTTAATATTGATTGAATCATTAGAAGTGAGATATTACATCAATAATCAATATGTTTTTACTATGAAAAGAATTGGTTACATCAAAAACACATTGAATTATAAATGGTTGAAATATAAAAATTAAGCGATTTATTATATAAGATGAAAAATGATTTTTGACATATTTCAAATTATAATGAAATGTTGATTTATGTTTAATCGTAATATTACATGCGTATATTGAAGTATCTCATATTGGTTAACATATTGTTTCATAATATATCCATTATTATTACCTGTATAAGTATTTATTCTTAACTCAAATATCGTGTTATGACATACTAGAGGATTTATTTTATTGGGAGATAATGAAAATATCGAGTACAATAACGTTGTTGAAATTATTCTCTTTTGAAAACCATTGAAGTATTTTAAAACATTGATGTAGAGTGTTATACCAATTATTTTTTGGATTCATTTTAAAGTAGTCGTAAATACAAATTATTCCACATCATTATGGAGAGATAAGTAAACAAATATATTTTTTCTTGTTGAAGGTATTATACAAGAAAATATTGTGTAGGTTTATAGATTCAAGTATTGTAGGATTTACATGGAGGACTTGATATATGACTAAGTGTATCCTCATGTAGTTCTCGATCAAAGGTCGAGACTCCGTACTAGTCAATATTAGTGTATACTAGTAAATACTAGTTCCTCCATGCTAGTAAATCCTAGCCTAGGGAGTATCTTCGTGCTGATCCTTCATACTAGTTAATAATAGTACTTGTACTAGTAAATACTAGTGTTGGTAGAGATATTTACAACTCCGGTGAATTCCTTTTTCCTTGGTGATGAGAGGTTTAGTATTTGAAGTTTGTACCAAATGTTGTTTAGCCTTGTTCGCCTTATTGTTAAGTTGTATTCTTTGTGACTATACCTATTGTATATTTTAACATACTCCTTTAAAAGATATTATGTACTGAAAAGGAATAATAAAAGAAAGAAAGAAAGAAAAGCAAAAAACAAAAGTTTAAGGGTAAAGCAAAAGAAGTTTAGTGCGTAAAAAAGAAAAATCTGTATATGTAAAAATAAGAAGACCCGTATAGTCCGATTTAAACCGAGGACCTTTTTAGTATTTTTTTTTGTTAATATCCCAAGTTTGTACTAAAACTACTTTACTATTTTATACCTACAATACCATAAGTTTACTTGGAGCATAGAGCTCTATAAATCATCAATTCATTTTGAACTTAGGTTAATTAAGTCAAGCTTTTGTATTATTAATTCGTGTTTTGCCTTTGGAAGTGACTTTGTTATTCCATCAGCTAGTTGTTTATCCATAGAAACCCATTTGATTTGTATAGTACCACGATCTACATTATCCTTTATAAAATGTTTTTATGGGGTATGTGTTAAGTACATTGATAATGCTCAAGGGTTTTAGATAACTTGATGGTTTTATGATTATTAGAGTATATAGTAACTATGATAGAAATACGCAGCTTTGTGAATAAGTTCCTTATTTATAGGGTGTTTTGAGTAACCCTCATTACTGCTACACTTTTAGCATCTACAAAAGAGAGGTATACTTTGGATTCCTTTTTAGATACCCAGTTAACTGTATTATTAACGATTTGAACTGTATACCTATAGATATATTTTCTAGTGGGTCTATCCCCTTTTTAGTCAGAATTACACTAGTTGTTCATTTGTAGCTTTTAGTTATCTTTATGGTGATTCTAGCTGAAGTTTGTAGCGTTTTGATACAGATTGACTGATAGTATGTTACATTTTACTTGTAGTTTATGCTTTTAATATTATCTAAAGTATGTAAAAGTATAACCGTTAAGTGTAACGTTTTTATGTACAGGATTGTGGCAAAAACATAAAATTACTGATATAAGGAAGGCGATGTCCTGACTTAGTTTAGCATATGATATAGCTAAAGGCTCCTATATCTCACTAATACTTTTTGTTTTGTAATATATTAGCTTGAATTTCATATGAAATGATATAAACGAGGGATCCAGTTGTAATATAGATGTAGGCTAGACTTTTTCTTAATTCTTCTGCCTTCGAGTTTACGACCCTTTCGATATACGTATCTTATGCTAAGATTATTATATATACGTTTTTATTTATTAAGAGACGTACTCCTAGGAAGTATTTTGTTTCTCCTAGGTCTTAGTACTTTAAGTGTTTCCCAATATCTATTTTGAAGGTTTTGATAGTAGGTGAGTTAATCTTTATTATTAGAAAGTTGTTAACGTATGTAAATATGATAAGTTAACGGTGATATTTAATGTATAACGTATTATTAAAGCTTAATATTTAAACTTAATGATATTAAATATTTCTTTTAAACTCTTTAATAATTTTCTTGAATCTTATTCAAGACTGTAAAGTGAAGCGAATAGTTGGAAAACATTGTTAATTTTAGGATTAAAACCTATAATATTTTTATGTGGATATTTTAAAAAGAAGTCCTCAATAATATCCTGGATCTTTATCAATACTAGTTTTTTAAGTTCTCCATTCAAAAAAGCCGAGTTGATGTAGATTTGGTCGATATTTTATTTATAGGAAGCAATAAATGTTACGAAGATTTTCCATATGCAAGTCTTTACTATAGTAACAAAGTTTTTAGTATAATCAATATTATACCTTTACTTAAATTTTCATATTATAATCTTAACCTTATATCTTTCGATTTAAACTTTGGAATTAGGTTTGACCTTGGTTACTTCTTTTACGATTAGGGAATGGCAGTTGGTATCCTTTTTAATATCCTTAAAAACTTTAAGGGATAATAAGCCTCATATCTTACTATAAAGTACTTTTTTCTAATGTTTAGTATCTGGGTTTTCCAAAGCTTTCTTTATAGTTATCTGTTTTTTTTCGATACTAATTGAAAGTATAAATTGAATTTTATCTTATTAATAATAGTATTTGCTAGTAAACTTACCGGTAAACTATTTTCTGTTTGCTGTATTGCTTGACAAATACTTTTCTTTAGCTTAGAGTTTTGAATCGCCTTTCTAATGTTATAAGGGGTATTGATTTTGATAGTTTCAATATTTTCTTCCCTTATAACAAACTCACGACTTCCGGTTATAGTATTTTTCAAAACCGTTCAGTTAAAAGTGGTAAAAAGCTTCCTCGTCAAGTTTCTCAGCTGTTTTGGTAAATAAATATTAAAGATGTACCAGGGCTTTGTAATATCAGAAAACTGCTATAAAAGCAGAATTCTCCTTTCTTTTGTTAGATCATATTTTTAACCCTTTATTCCTCTTATAAAGGGTATGTGAATGAGAACAGCAAAGTTAGAAGTAAATGTAAATTTAAAGTCGGGTTTATCACAACTTTATCCCTTTACTTTATTATACAAATCCTTATATAGCGTGTTATACGAGATTTTTCTTTTATCATTAACTGTTAAGTTAGCTATGATAAAAATTACTTAGAATAGGGAGGGCTATAAGTAATGTAGCAATTTCCCAACAACATTCCAGGTTGTTATCTTTTCTAAGATTATTTTATTAAAGCGTTTAGAAGTACCGTTATCTTTAGGAGTATATGGAAAATAAAGCTGAAAGGTAAAAGCGTAATTAAAAGATATTTGTCTAACTAAATATTTAATAGGTTTGTTGCGTTCATCGAAAATAAAATATTTTATGATATACCTAATACGTTTGAACATTTAGTTCAACATATAATAAATTTCTTTTATTTCCTTACTAGGGGATTTAATGGTAGTGTTACAGACTCTGTAGTTATACTTAACCTTTGTAGCCATTAGGCTACGAAGTTTAGTTTTTAGGCCAGAAGTTTTTTTCAGGAAGTTTTCAATGGTTTAAATAAACCTTCCTTTCCTTAGAGTATCGTATTAAAAGTTTGGTCATTATAGAATGCTTTTGGAAAGCTTATAAAAGTATAAAAAAGGTCGAAACGCTTTAATTCCTGGTTCTTTTTAAAGCCATCCAATAACTGAAATAATTACTTTATTGACTTTAGGCTAGTGTAACTAAACCTGATATATTAAAGGGAAGTATCTAAGGATTTGGTGGAAATCATGGTGATAAAGTTGTAATAAAACTGTTACGTAGCTTGAATAATGGTATAATCGTTAGTTATAGTAATAATTATATGCTTAGTTTATAAGTGATTAAATAATACATTTTTGACTTCAATACCTAATCTATAAAGATTTAATAGATTACTTGGGTTTATAATAAACTTAATGTAATAAAAACACTTGAAAAAAGTTAGGATATTGTAATTGTAACTTTTTTTAGACCTAATCTATATTTGAATTATTCATTTGCTTGTAGCCTGAATGATATCACCCCCTATTCATAATACGGTGTACGTTTCGCCTCGTATTTAGAGATATTGAAACAATTTATTATAGTTGAAAAAATGGTAAGATAAGTCTGAATTCGCTTTAATAAAGTCTTGAAATTGTAGTTTATTAATTTTTAAATAATTTTGTAATGCAGAAGTAAAATAACGAAAGTTGATATTTAACGTTAAGTTTTAATAGCTCAACGTTAAAATCCGGGCATATATGATGGTATTATCTTGGTACGGCCTTCAATTGGTCGTTTTGGAGGATTAACGTGAAAAGTAGAGCCCTTAACATTGAAAATGTAGACTTCAACATTGAAAGTGAATAGCTTGGAGCGGGTATACCCGTGTAAGATAAGGTCTTTGATTGGTTAAAATTATTCAGTGTAAGGTTTTGTGTAAGGTTTTGCGTGGAAAACCTATCAAATTGAATATCTGACTACGTAATTGATAATGATAGCACTATAAAGTTATAATATTATAAGTGGCAGAGTATTTTTACTTTACCATCGTTAACCGTAGCAACGTTTAGTTTTTCTTTCTTATTGATAAATTTATCAGTATTAAAAGTCCATAGATTTGGGTTTAATATCTAATAAGTCTTTGTCGTATAGCTTTTGTAAAAAAATGCAAGGTAATCTTGTTTTAAATTGACTGATACGTTAGTTACAGTTAATAGATAGCTTGTTTTTCGGTTCTTTTAGAGGATAGAATTTAGTGGGGTTTTTCTTCTTCTTAAAGCCTATTCTCGTTTTTAAAGTTCTATTATTGTTCAAGTAGTAATAAAGGGATATCTTTCCTTAGTTTACTTCGTATACGGATAATCTAGATTAGAAACTCGAGCTTATTATAGGTTAAAAATTGTGGGGAATACTCAATGTCCTTAATCTGATAGCCTTAATAGATTCAGCTCTTTTTGGAATTTTGAAACGCTGTTACGAAGAAATATAAGGCTAAATAGTGTAAGGGGTGTAGGAAACGAAGTTTTTAAAAAGTTTTTCAATAATGATTCGGTCCATTATCTTTGTATATGTTAATCAACTTTAATAAGTCCTTATATAAGTTTTTAATGCATAAGATAATTGCTAAAAGGTTTAAATTAATATAAAAATTAATTATGTTATAGGCCTGGATTCGAATACGTATCATTTTGTAAGTCTATATAAAATTATAGTTGATAGACTTAAATAAGATAATATGGTTCATTTTTGTAGAGACTCCATTCATTTTCGTTTCATAGATACCCTTGAAGATTTACAAAAGTTTATTGTTGGTAATATAGCCTTTGATTGCTGTTATTCATATGTTAATATTTGTAAATGTTAACATTTCGGAGTTTTCAAGTAATTGTAACTTAGGTTTTGTCAGTTTCCTTTTTTCTTTCGTATTAAAGAAGAGGTTTTTAATATTTACCCCTCCTTCTTCACTGATGTAATAGTTCTTGTCGATTTGAGTAGTTTCGGTTTCTTTGGTTCCCTTAGGCGTTCTTTAAGTTTAGTTGATAGTCATTCGTACAAGTCGATAGCTAATTTAAACCTTTCTGATTTTGAAAGTTCAAGGGAATTAGTAGCTCTAGCCTAAGCCTTCACCTCCTCATTAGTAATATCATTAGTATTAATAATTTGAATTTATTTCTTAGATTTGGTCCTACGGGCTTCAGGAGCTTTTTTCCTTTCTTTCCTTAATAGAGTTTTAGGATTTAAAGCCTTTGAAGCAACAGAAGTAGCTTTTAAGCGTACGAATTAAAAGGATGAGGATTCGGCCGGAATGGAAGAACCTGTGGGTCTTGAGGTACCAGAAGTAATAACGTTCTTTTGTAAAAGAAGATTATTATTACTTGTCTTGCCGTAAGAAAACACTGAAAGTGGAAACAATTTACGTTTTGGGGATGTTAATAGGGTATCTTTAAACGTATTGGATGGTTTAAAAGAAATGGATATTTTGATTTATATAAAAGGAAATAAATTGATTTATTAAAAAGCAGTGTATAATCGTATTGATAATGTGTTGAAGGTAGTATACAAAAAGATATTGTGTAAGTTTATAGATTGAAGTATTTTAGAATTGATATATAGGATTTGATATATATTTAAATATATCTTTATAGAGATTTGATTTAAAGATCGAGACTTCATACTAGTTAATGTTAGTGTATAATAGTAAATACAAGTTTCTCCGTGTTAGTAAATACTAGCCTAGGTAGTATCTCTGTATTGATTCTTCATACTATATAATACTGGTACTTGTACTAGTAAATACTAGTGTTGGTAGAGATATTTACAACTCCAGTAAATTCTTTATTCTTTAATGTTGAGAGGTTTAGTACTTGAAGTTTGTACCAAGTACTGACTGGCTCTGTTGGCCCTGTTGTTGAGTTGTGTACTATGTCACTATATCTATTGTATATTTCAACAGTTTTTGGAACCATGTCAATGTAATAATTGAGATACTATCATCAACAATTGTTGGAATTTCTGTTAATTGTAGTACGACTAAGTCAGTTGTACTGACTATAAGTTGATTGCATTGACTGAAAATTGACTGTATTGGCTGCAAGTCGAGTACAGAGATTAGCTCAATTCAATCTTGGGCATGTGCTAAGTAATTGCCCATACTGATTAGTATGCAGACCAGCTAGTGGTTTGCCAAACCTAGAAATAACATATTATTACCTTTAATGTAATGCTAGTTACTTGGACTACGACTCGAATAGACTACGTTACAACGATAAAGATCTAACAACACTAGTTATTGCTTATTAGATTAAGAATAAATAACTTAACTAGAAGGGGAAGTTATTTTCTAGCCGTTATGCTGTTTTGGGGTAGATTGAAATCAAAGAATTTTTAGAAGTAACTCTATAATATTGTGTTAGTTTTCGTGGAAGTTTAAAAGTAGCAAAATTATCGCCATTGAACAAATTAAGAGATATTCATTGAAATAGTTTGGGAAGAGTGTTGATTGACCTCTAAAAAGTATTAAATCTTTTAAATTATCAAGTTTTTAAGTTAAGAAACGACTAAGTTACTGAGGTTGGCAAATAGTGAAGACTATAACTGCAAATCGAAAATTGGAAACGGATAATTCTTATAAACCCTTTAATTTCAATGGATGACTTCGGCAACAAACAATCAATAACCTACCTTACTACATTAATTTCCCCCCTTCATTACTTTAATTTTTCCCTTTGATTGCCCGTTGACTACCTAATTATTCAGATGGCTATCGGAGGCATTAATATCGATGTTTTTATCAACTTTGTTAGAAAGAACGTAATTAAGACCTTTGGAACCATATTTGTTAAGTGATTTGACAACGACCTATAATTTACATACGTTAATGAAATCGTGATATTTAAGCATTTTATCAATGTAATTTTAAATTTTATCCTCAACTTGAACCTAATTAGAATGAATGAGAACACTGTTTTCTTTGAAGAATTTTATTCATAGTTTAAATATTGTATCTTGGATATATAAAAGAAGATAAATTCACAATTGAAGACAAGACAGAAGACTTAGTTATGAAATCGTCGACTTAACCTCCCTGTAAGAAAGGAGAAAGAAGATAATCTGTTCAAAGTATTGTACAAATACTCTAAATATAAAAACTTTTAGTGGATACGTAAAAATAAAGACAAAGGTATTGTTAGTGATAATATCTCTTAATTCCCTTACATACATTCGCAAGGATTTGCTCAAGCATATATGAGTTTTTCAAATCTTTTTAACCAAAGGCCCCGACGACTTAATACTAGTAACGATAAGGACTTAATTGGTGCAAACGGAACAAATACAAGAAACGCTCCCGAAATTTTCGTAAATTTTCGTTCCCAAAACGCTTCAAGGCCTTAAAACCATATTGAGAGGCGATAAGCTTCCTACAACCAACAATTACGTATTTTTCTCAACTGTCGAATGTATTATAGAAACTGAAGGTTTTCCTATTTTCGCCAAGTCCAAAAAAGGTAAATTTAATACTATAAACAAAGGAAAATTCCAATGTTACATCAAATTTATGAATATCAAACCCACAAATAAACAACAATGTTTATTCAACGACTTTCAAAAACAAAATACGGATGTTTAGGCTTACATTATTCGAATCTAATAAAGACTCTATTTTTACGAATAGATATCAGTTTCAAACATATATTTAATATAATGCATTTCCAATGAAGAAAGAACTACGTATAAAATCCTGGCTAACATATTTCAACTATAGCAATTATACCAATTATATTTTTAGTCGGTATATTATGAAAGAAAAACTATTTCACAAACCTTTCAAATACGAAGTTACTTACCTTATTTAAGCTTATAAATGTCTACAGACCATACTTGTTAATAAATCTCACCAAATCATTATTCTTACGAACTATGAGTTTTTCAAATATTTCTAACCAAAGGCCCTGACGACCTAACACTAGTGACTATAAGGACTTAATTGATCCAAAAGGGAAAAATACTTGAATATTCAAGTTAATTGAATGATAACATTATCAAAAATCCCTTTAATATCAATAGTATTACTACTAAGTTTACAGTAAACCTTTAGTTCCCTAATATGTGTAATTTACATAAGTTTTTTAGTAATGCTAACTAGAAAAAAAATTGATTCCACCCACAAATTTATAGTCGGTATGACCATTATTATTTTTATTTAAACTTTGCTGAAGGTAATTACATTACCTACTGATACCACCCTTGATATCTTTAGTCGAAATAATAAAAGGGCTTATACAACTAGTATATTATTTTTTTCTCTTCGAAATATTGGTATGGTGAGTACAGATCACGTTACGAGTACGACTTTTATGAAGATTTGGCGTAGTAAGGAGAATTATGACAGTAAGCTATATAAATTCCTCTACTTTAAGTTGCGACAGCTTTTTAAATTTTATCGTTAAATGAGAATTAAATTATTAGGGTTTTACTCGTTATTTTCCTATATATATACCGGTTAAGCCAAGGATCATTATCTTCAATACTTAACGAATTTCTTGTTATTTCAAGCTATTTACCATAGTTTTAAAGATCATTTCAAAAAAATCATTAACTTAGCCTAGTACTATACAAACTAGAATATCATCAAGTGGTTTTATAAGTTAAATCATGAGAAAAAGTAAGAAAATAGGATAGAACTCCTTAATTAAATGTTTAATAGACTAATGTTTTACTAATAAATAATTGGAAAAGGGGAAATTGGTGAAGACATATTACGCCAGAAAGTTCTTTAAGTTGCTACAGGATACAATAAGTTTGAATAAGCTTTATGATACTTAGATGCCACTTGTAAAGGCGTTTTTGACAATTTTATTTGTCGTTTACAATGGTAATAATACGGGTGCCAATCTCTATAAATATATAACTTTAAGCTTATAACTTTAGAAAGACGATGAAAACCCCATATATATCTATTATATTGATTGTAAATATGAATTCCCAAATATTTCAGTGAATGAAGACCATAATCTGGAAGCTCCAAAAGAAACTTATATGAGAAAAAGATAGTCATAATTAAAATATTCAAACCAACGATGTAAGTTTCTTTATAAAAACGTTAAAAAGTGCTGGATTCATAGTAAATAAAGCCGTTGGTTAACATTTTACACTATTTCCGAATAGTAATTGAAGTAGTTAATATATTATACTTAATACTATTAGAATAGTACTACCTACAGTGCAGTAGATTCACTTTACTTACAGTAAAGTTGACCATACTGACTGCGAGTATAGTGTATTGTTTTGTACGGGCCTACTTTATTGGCTGAAAAGCAAGTACGGTATGCGCCCACTTCACATTGGGGAACGGGCCAAGAAATTGGCCATACAAATTACTGTGAAGATCGGCTAGCGGTCTGCCAAACCTAGAATAATACATTCACCATCTGATTACTGCAATACTACTATTACTTCGACAAATTGAATAGACAACGTTACAACGTCTAAAATCCTACTAATACTAATTAGTGTTTATTGGGTTAAGTACATATTAGATAAGTAAAATAAAAGGCTAATTTCCGGTTTCATTTTACGTTAAATAGCGGTTAGGATAGAAGAAAGATTTTTTCAAAGGGCCTTTATTATTATGTTAATCTCTACGAAGGTATGAGAATAATGAATTTAGGATACGCTAGTCATTATGGTAATTTAAAGGTAATGACGGTATTGTTAACGAAAAATACCAAAAAAAACCTTTACAAATATTGTTTCAAGACATTTAGATTAACTATTGAAAGTACTGAAATTCGGCAAATTAGCAAATGACTAAGTTAGTACTAGTACAGGTATTATTATTATAAGAAAAACGACTAATTCCTACGGTCAAAATAACAAATAACTTTCGTTCTTTACTAATAATAAACAACTTTCGACCTTATCTTTTATACAAAACCTCTACCTTTATGTTTTTTTTTTCATTTCCTGTACGCTAAATTAATCGCTAAGATCGATATTCTAAGAAAGAATACCAAAAATTGGCAAGTCGCGCTGAAGAGGCCACATCACACGACTTAAAGTTAAATCGTCAAGTTTTCACGAGACATTATGCCAAAATACTAAGTCCTTACACATATGATTGCCAAATCCCTTACCCTATACACCTACTAAATCCTACCTAAACCTAAAGTTTAAAATAACACCTTGTCAAAAACTTTAAAAAGGGATTAAAACCTTCGAATATTTTTTTAAAAACAATATGATAAAAATCTTTAGAGGCTAAATATCGTCGAAAACTTAACCGAACAACACCTAATCAACTTCGTTGACCGCGTTATTATTAAATAGAATGACGGCCAAAAACTTAATTATAAAGAATACGCTTTCCTAAAATATATTGGATTATTTGACGAATGGACTATTAATACATGAAAGATCATTTAAAAAGGGGTTAAGTTTAAATTAAAGGTAAAACTCGAACGACGATAGATTTACGTGCCAGAAAAAGGCTTTACTAAACTAGTAAAGACCCTTTTCAACCTGATTTAACTTATTCAATGGCCTTCAAACCCTAACGACTTCATACATAATTTAGGACACGTCCCCTTTACTATAAACTAAATTAAGCCTTTTTACGCGCTGACAATAAGAATCATATTAATTTGTTTCAGAGTTGAATACCTTTACGCGATAGTTAGTAATATACTTTTAGAGACGGTAAAGCACGTAAAGCAACGGCCGTATATACGTTTAAAGGAATTAAAGTCAGCTTTTTATACCAGTTGATTAAATAAAATAGTTAAGTCTCTTAAAGTTTTCAGATTCCTATTACCCTTTAACACTTTAACTAAAATCGTTAACCCCCTTTAAAACCTTTTTACAACAAGTATAACTATATGCTTAATCCTATGACAGGTCTTACCATAGGACTCTACCCCTTGGGTTAAACAACTTGCACTTATCCTTAATACTGTATTTCTAAATCTTTAAAGCTTAAACGATTAGAAAATACTATTAATAAAGATTAAGATAATTATCGCGATTTACCCCTAAGACCTAGTAAAAAAGTCAATATTGATTATAAGCTTTTTACGGACTTCGGTAAAATTCAAAACGATATAGAGAAGTATAATAGAAACCCTTATAATCCTTTCCACATGAAAATAATACCTTTTTTCAATATTTTTAAACGAATAAAGGTTCTCTTATCTGGTTTTCACTTAATATTCCTCGAAATCCTTATAATGTACGCTCAGGATTATTACCTAAACTTTTTAATTCGAATAATTACGTTTCGAAAGATTTATAACAGTATAAAAGACCAATTCAAATACGACGTTCCATTTACGTAATACTATATAGATTGAGTTACCACGAGGGAAAGAACGATGATAATTAATTAAAAAGAAGGGGAAACACTAATAAATGAACTTGACCAAATAATTAATAAGTTAATGTTATGTTAAAAACCAATAGAGAAAACTTACGTTAGCGAAACAACACTTTACGAATAGATATGAAAAGAAGTTACGAGTGTTAACCAATTTAAATACGCTTTATATTATCTAAATACCACTTACAAAAGCTTTTTTCACCAATTACGTTTCTTGCTTACTATTATAATAAGTATATCAAACTAGTTTAATATATACAATTAAGCCTGTTACTTTTTTATTGTCGATAAAGAAAACTTTACAGTAATGAATTAAGTCGACCGAAAATACAGTTACGCGTACCCTTAACGTTAAAGGTTGAACCTATCGACTATAAACTGAAAATAACACCTATATTAGCGTTGATAAGGCTAAAATTTCAATGGACCTGTTAACTGTATACATTATCGTTATAATAGTAATTAAAGATATTAAATTTTAGTAATTTGGGTATTGGTTAACTCGATACCCCCCACTAAGCGAAAGAAAAAAAAAAGTGATATATTATATTTAGTACCTTATTACTTGTAAACAGGATTATTTGAATTAAATTACAACTTTCGAAGGCGACAATTTAATCAACGGCGATAATACCCTTAAGTAAATTAAATGGTATAAATATACTATTTTCAACACCACCTAATAATTAGCTGACTACACCTTCTTATACCGTTTGAGTAGTAAAAACCCTTACCTTTACTCTAATCAAACTTTTAACCACTTATATACTTTTACCATTCATAATTATTACACTAACTATACGTTTTAAGGTATTATATCAAATATAGTAGTAGTAAAGTACTTAACAAAAAGCAATTTGTGATATGTAATATTATGGAAGAAAACCATAATAATTACTAAAATTAATAGTTGCGATACTAGTAAAACTAAAGTGAACTTCAAACCAAATAAATAACTATAGTTACTATGTATAACGGTAATTTAAATTATTATAAGGTTAATTACATTCCACATATTCAAGTCCCTTACCCCTATTTTTATTGAAAAGATATAAAGATCATCGGTGTTAACGTTGACATTAATACAGACGAACTGGTTAAAAACGGCCAAAGTTTCCCCCTCGACTTTAAATGAAGCTAATTATAGTTTTATATTGAAAAGCTTAAAATGATAATGTTAAACCTTAAGAAGTCGGAAATACGTGAATTACACAAGCGTTTTAATTTCCTAGTCGTTTATAGGTAATATAAAGTCCTCAAGTCAGTAATATATAAAATATAGAATACTTTAACTTTAAATCCATTAAAAAGCTCTATTCACAATATTGATTATATATATAAGCCCTCCGTAAATTGAAATTTACATTAAAAAAACGACAATGATTATAACTACGTGGTTTTTATTAATATGTTTTACTTCAATAATAAATATATTTTTACGTCATTAATTTCGCAACTTTTTTTTAAGAAGTCAGGTTTTTAAAGTTCCTTTTGACAAATGATACGTAGATAATACTAATAATATTGTTAATTAATACGTACCTAGACTTACCTAACGACGTTGTCTACAATACTGGTATCAACTTAACGGCGGTAAATTTTTAAAAAGATATTGAATAATAGATGTTTAATATAAATAAGTGCTTGTAAAAGCCTATTAAAGTATCAACAAGGTTAAAGGGGTATTTGACCTATTTTGCCGAACGTATAATATTTTACACTGGGAATCAAGAGCTTTATAAATCTAGAGGTACGCCTTTAGATAACGGTAAAGGGCACAAATGATATTATAGTCTCTAACGGCCTAATACCAACATTACTGGTCCTTGGAGAGTACCTACACATAACTAGTAAATCTCCGCCATTAATAAATACATAAAAGCATGTTATAGTTTACAGAAAGGTTTTAATAGAATTACGAAAAGAATCGATATATTACTACGTTAATAACGACCTTAATATTAAGAACGGCCCTATAAAAATCCTTATACTTACTTTGCCATTATAAATTAAAGTTCTTATATAGTAAAAGCCGGGTAAATAAAAGGGCATGTGTTCGTAGGGCTTTAGATCGTTACAATATTATCGATTCGAATCGTAGTCGAAGTAAAAGTAGTATTGTATTAGTCAAGTGGTAGATGTATTGTTCTAGGTTTGGCAGACTGCTAGCCGGTCTGCACAGTAATTTGTATGGCCAATTTCTTAGCCCATGACCTAAAGTGAAGTGCAGCGTACTGCACTCGACTTACATCTAATACGGTAAGTCCACACAAACAATACACTCAACTTGCAGTACAGTCAACTTTACTGTTAGAAAAGTTGAGCTACTACACTGCATGTAATACTATTCCAACAGATTATATAGAAATCGAATTATCGTAAACTCCGAAATAATTATTGAAATTGCTAACAGTTCTATATTCTTTCGAATTATTTAGGTTAAACCTTATATTAGGGCTATTAATCATAAAAACCCTTAAACTAAGCGACCGAGATAATACCAAACTCCTTTACCTATTTTCAACAAGTCGATAAAACGTCGCCGGCGTGGACAATCCTCAAAAACGAGAAACGATATAAGGGAAGAATATATACCATGTCGTATCTACAATATTTTTTAAATAAGCAGGAAAGAGAAGGATAACATAAACTTGGTATTGAAGTTCCGAGTATAAAGGATTATTAAAATTTATACAAACCTTTTAAGGAAAGCAATAAGATCGAAATTGACGGCTTACCAACTCAAAAAGTAATATAATTCGTACCGAAAGCCGATTTCAACCTTTAAAACTTAAACATTACGGTTTTTAAGTCTAGGATTATTTACGAGGTTAAAGGAAAAACCATAGGGCAGCCGTACTACAAGTCACGCCTAATCGATTAAAGATATGGCTATAAAGGTAAAAATTTAATCCTTAGGTAATCATTAAAGATTCAAAAAGATTGGCCAACGTTGAGTAGCTGTTTTAGCAACAAATTCATCAGCTAAGATCAAAGGTAAATTAACACTTAATGGTCGTAATATAACTTAAGCCTGTACGTAATAAATTAAGAATTTACAAAGGATTATACTATTATAATTATTATAGAAATTACGGTTTATCTACTTTTTAAAAACGGTAATACTGTATATTAAGTTACTATACGAATTAGTTCAAGTAAACGTCTATTAGTTTTGAACTCAGCAATTGTACTTTCAATTACAGTTAAGCATAAAGTTTTCAATACATAACCTATATTTGTTAATAAAGTAAAAAACGGATTTCGACCTAATAGGTATATAAACTGACAATATTTTTGTTGTCGGAACAGCTTACTTTATAGCATTAAAATAATAAGTGATTAAAGACTTTATATTTTTAAATTACAAGTCAGTAACGAAGTTAACGAAGAGTGATTAACTTAATTTTTACAGATCGTTAATCTGTATAATTAATATTAATACTAGCCTTAGTTTTCATTATAAGGGTTAGAGCATTAATTTGGCTATAATCGACAAGACTAACGTAGCTAAATCATAGTAATACCTTAAATATAGTTCCCATAACAGCTATATTATTACCTTATGCCAACCGGGAACCTTTTAAGACCTTTTTTTATCGCGGCCTAGGCATAAAATCTAACGAATAAAGACCTTAACCGGCTTTATGAAAGGATTAAGTAACAAATACGAATCCTTAACCGAGGAATTAATATGGTTTTAATCGAATTATTCAAGGCTAAGTTGATAATATTTACGTTCAAATCACACCGACCTATCTTTACAGATCGGCTTCCTAATAACCTTTGTTAACGAAGATATGTGAGTAAACCAATATAGAATTATCAGTAACCTGATTTATTAGAGCTTTGTTTAATGTAGGAGGATTATACGAAACGTATTATTTTAGGAGGTTTACAATATAATAGCAAGCTTTAACGTAGACATAGCACTATAGAAAACCCTTAACCTTATTACTAGGTAGCTAAAATTCCTTTTATCCTAGTAGTAATCTATTTTAATTCGAAAGGTTTATTCGAATACCTTTCGAAGCTCGGAACCACTAAAGAAAAACACCTGATAATCAACGAGATAACACTTCATAAAGCCTTAAAAGGGAATGAAATTGAGTAGTTCCAATAAATTAACGGTAAAAATAATCTTACTAATACTATAACGAAGGTGTCGCCGAATAAACCCCTGAAAAGATTTGTAAATAGCAACAGATTAACTATACATATCGAAGGCTATGTTAATAGGCCGCCCGAAAAACATAAATTACGTAATGTCGGTTAGGTATATACCAAGAAAATAAAAAGCTGCTAAGGAAGTGAAAAGACTCACAATAACAACTTATTTAATTGGTAAGGTTAATGTAAAGTCTTACAATAGTTAATATCGGAAGAACTTTTTATAAAAGTCGATAAAATCGGACCTCGGAGCCGTAGGGAAACTAACTGAAATTGGGGTTAATTTTCATACCAATAGGTGTATTTTGATACGAAGGTTAATTGAAATTGACAAAGGTCCGACTGGCTAACGAGGTTGTAGTTCAACGTTTACCGGAAAATATGAGTTAACTATACTAACGTGTGAATACAAAATAAAAAGCCGTCAATATTAAAATAATACTACCTGCAGTACAATAGGTCAACTTTACTTAGAGTAAAGTTAACTATACTAACTGTAAGCATAGTGTATTGTTTGGTCCGAGCCTACTGTATTAGCTATAAAGCAAATATAGTATGCGCCCACTTCACACTAGGGCATTAACCAAGCAATTAGCCATATAAATTACTGTGCAAACCGGCTAACAGTCTGCCAAACCTAGAACAATACATCTACCACTTAACCATGCAATACTATTGTTACTTCAGCTAATCGAATCGACAATGTTGCAATGTCTAAAGTTCTAACAAGAAATGTCTTATTGTTTTTCATCAGGAATATATTGAACGAGTTGCAAACTTTAAGGGTATTAAGACCAAAGTTTGAAAAATATGCCTGGAGTTGTAAGCTAATATAAAGATACTAGTCATTGTTCTAAAACAACATATTTACTAGCAAACTAGGTCTTTTCATACTATGTAATGAGTAAATATCCTTATCTTCATTATTAAGATAACGATCATAGCATTATGTATTTATTTACCATTTGGGATATTAATATATAGAAGACTTATTAAGGTATCATGCTCGATATAAGGGCAACGCAATATTTAATAGAAGGCTATTATGAACATGTTTTACTAAGAAAAGAAATTAATACTTTTATGAAATTTGATTACACGGATGCTAGTAAAACAAAAATTGGATTTATCCCTGAGAAATGATTCTATTCACTTGCATAGACAACTGTAACTACATTCGTTTAACCTAATGTCATTCAAATTTCAGAATCACTTACCCCATTTTACTTTTTCCTTCACGATTTGAAAAACCTTGGCGTTAATGTCTATATTTAAATTAATGAATCGCGTCAAAGTAGCGGTTGAAGGTTTCCAAATAATTAAAAATAGTAATATTTAAAATTCTGGTTTTTACAACCTAAGGTAAAAATATTAAATTTAACGAAGTCAAAATTTCGTTCATTATATTAATAGTAGAACCACCCGGCAAACAATAGGCTGTATAAAATCGTCCAAGAAGCCGGTTATGAAGATAGAACCCCATCTATACTGAACGTAATTGAAAAGCTTAGGTACTTTTATGAAATATACTCTAAAACCTCCACAAAATTTAATTTTCTATTCAAAAAATACCAAAAATTCAACTACAAAGTTTTCGTTAATTTGTTCTATTTGGATGGTACGCCTATACTTTACGTTGGTTCATTCGTAACGGCGTTTTATAGTGCCGAAGTCTTTAAAACTAGTATAACCAAGGAAATACAAAATGCGTTATATACTATATGAATAAATACATACCTAGGAAATCCAAACGTATTAGTTTATAATGCTAATGTTATGGACTCAAGCCATTGACCATTTAGTCCATAGATTACGTGACTGTTCAAGTAACGAGATAGGCAGTACCCGATCCGGGCTCGGTTTGGGCGCGGACTGGGTATGGTCCGTGTATGGCACGTGTAAGGTCACGTAACGGACTGGGCACTAGCCATGCCTATAAGTCATGTACAGTGGGTTACAGTAGCATCTTATAGTCTTTCACCGTACCTTAATAATAAACCCCATTTAATACCTACTTAGTTTACCATCGTAGGTCGGATGATAATATACTATTACGGTTTTTTTCATTTTTCCGAAATAATATTACTTATAATGACTGAATTAATAGTAAACGTTAATAATTTTTCTCTACATTTCAACATTATTGGTGAGGATAGGCTGACGGCGAATACCCAGTCCTCTACCTTGATAAATATACCTTTCTCTCTTTTAGGATCGACCTAAACCGATATTTTTTGTTTATAAGATACCGTAAATTATATCGCATCGATTATAAAGTAATTGTAATAGCCGGGTTAATCGATTTTAACCATCGACCTTACGTTTGACTTCGCTTAAGTTATGGCTAAAATTTAGTAATTCGAAGTCGAATTATCCGCGACTTGTATTAGATTTTTACCGGTTTAGGGTTAGCAAAAGCGATATAACTAATCGTAATTCGACGGATTTACTTTTATGTAGACGGAGACTCGTTAAACGATCAAATTTATACTAAAATCAAATAAAATATAAATTAAAGAAATTCGGTATACGTTTCTTTACGTATAGGGTTGTTATACGACGGCAGTAAAATAGGTAATTATAAGGTACTACGAAACCAGCGAACACAATAGTATATATAATATAAATATTTTTTTCGATTATATCAAAGTCACTTTCAAAGACCCTTATCTTGCGGATAAAGTATCAATCGAGTTAAAGGAATTAATTATAAACGATGAAAATTTGTAAATACTATTCGTTATTAGTTTCGAAATACTTTTAACTTAAACGAACGGCCTTAATTAACCTTCAGCCATAAAGTGTAATTACTTACATTTCTGAATATCATTATGTATCTGCGACAAATTCATTACGATAGGTGTTAGCCGAGTGGATTACATCGTAGCCTTAGAAACGTACCGTGAAATCGTCGACGAATTGAAATCCTTAAACTTAAAAAGACGTTTTTATCGTTGACTTACGGGATCCGTACAAGCTTAACGGCCGGATAATAATACAATAATAACAGAGGTTTACGAGTTAGATATATTCGTTAAAAGGTTGTAATAATTTCGGCTAATCATTATAATACCCAGGCTAGTTATTTTAATAAACCCGTTCGATACGCGTTTAAACCCCAAGACGCAAGGCAACATTGGCGACGGTAAAGAAACGTTAGACCAGACTCGTTATAAGGCGTTACGTACGTTATAACTCGTTGGACCATTATCAACGCAATTATAAACTCCGCCCGATATTACCTCTTACGAAAATATATACAATTTAAGTCGAAAAGGTAAATATTTTTTTCTTAATAGCGACAGAGGAAAACTAACTCCTAAATACAGTTTAGTTTGGGTTTTATATAACCTTAACAATGTAATTAAAAAAATCGAATAAAAATTAATTTAATTAAAATACGTATAAACGAGTATCTATTCCTTATCCTTATACTTTTTAATGATACATACTTTTCAAATACTTAAGTCGATTTTAGTTATAATTGTTATTATATTATAAATGAGACTTTAATATAATATTTGAAAATAAAATAAATTCAGTTATTATGATTTCTAAATCATAATACGATATTAGAGTTATAGTAAAATACGCGTATTACACAAATAACCGAATTTCGTATAGATATTAATAAATAGTTCAACCCAATATTAAAATATATTATTCGTGGAATTACCCGGGATATAATTTTTGAAATGCTTTGGATACAATATTCGTAAGTAACTTGAAAATTTGGCGATAATCGCTTAGTAATTCAAGGGTAAAAAGGTTTAATTATTCACGCGGTAATGATACGCCTTAGGTTCGGGTATATATAAAGTGTAATAGGTTCGGTTTTTATCGGTTTAATAAAACGTTCGTGCTGAAAGGTATAACGTACAGAGAATTAATTACAGTTAACTTTTATTACAAACTTTTACGAAATAACGCGGGTTTTACAAACTACGGCGACATCTACAGTTAAAAATGAAAAGGATGAGTTACGTCTTTTACCAAAATTATGAAAATTAAGCGACTTATTCGACAAGGATAAAAATATAGACTGACACCTATATAGGGGAAAATTCGATTACTACATTTATATTAAACCGAACAAAAATAAATCTTTATAAAAACGAATTTAGGGGCTGTGGTACTCAATGCTACGAAATTAGTTTTTTAAGTTTCAACGATAGGTTATAAAGTTAAAAAATAAAGGTTGGATTCGGATAAACTCCTTATCAGCTATAATACTGGTATTAATTATTTCAAAGTCGAAAGGAGGATAACGGTTTTATATTGATTATCGAGTATTAAATAATATTATCAAATAAAACCGTTTTCCTTTACCTTTAATTAAGAAAACCATACGTACGTTATCGAAGTAGATATAACTCACGACATTGGATATTTAAACAACCTTTTACCGTATTCGGGTAATACTCGAATAAGAGAAATTGATGGCGTTTCGTACGCGGTTCGGGGTTTTTAAAAATTAAATACCCCTTTTAAGCTAACGGAAGCACTAGCGACGTTTAAACAATACATTAATTATGTAATGACAGATATCTTGAATAATTTCGTTATAACTTATTTGAACAACCTTTTAATCTTTTTTTCGATACTAAATAAAACAATATAACGAAGATTCGCGTCATTTTAAAACGGTTCAATAATATGAGGTTAAATTTAAATTTTAAAAAGTATGACTTCGTAATTGAAAATGTAAAATACCTGGGTTCTGTTATAACGGTTAAGGTAAATCTTCGAACCGACCCTGAAAAAGTCCGGGTAATCCGCGAGTAAGAATTACTACGTACCATCCGAAAGGTTCAAAGTTTTGTGGGTTTTACTAACTTTTATCGTAATTTTATCAGTAATTTCTCCAAACTAACGAATCATCTCGTCCGACTAACGAAATAAGGAATTCGTTAGGCCTAGACAAAGCGGAAAAAACAAATGTTCCAAACCTTAAAAAGTGCCTTTATTACGGCTACGATTTTAACATATTATAATTCAAATTGACTAACGGTAGTAAAAACAGAATATTTTGAAACGTCTTTACAAGGGTACTTATCGTAACGGAATAAGGATGGTATCCTAAAACTAATATCTTACCACTCCATACGATTAACAAATACGAAACGTATTTATACTGTCCACGATAAAGAGCTTTGCGCGATTTTATCCTATTTAAAAACGTGGTTTTCCAAATTACATAGTATTCGCACCCCGTTTACTATTTGAATAAACTATAAAAAAATAAAATATTTTTCTTTACCACGTTTCATTTCGAAACGCTAAGTTAAATAAGCCGGAGTCCTTTCACTTTTTTCATATCACTTACGGTATAGTCACGTTACTTAAGGCGCTCGTCCGAATATATTAACCTGTAAATTACAAGATAAACCTAAAATTAAAAATAGCTGCGTGCGAGGTTTCTAGCCTATTTCTATTACTATATTAAAAATAATATAAATGAATTAACATGTTAAAACAACGTAAATTACGGCGGATTATGTAAACAAATTCATTAAAATAAAGGCTTGGTTATTTAATCGTAACTATATATATTTTCAAGATAAGCTTCGGGTTATCGAAGGGTTGTCAAACACGAAACCGCTCCGGCCTCAACCCACACTCAGGTTGTTATCGGAGATAACGCCAGACGATTGTAATATGTCGGAGCCGGTGATACCGTTACGGACCCGGCTCGTGTGAAGCCTACTAACATCGTTAACGTTAAATAATCGCCTTATTTTCGACCTGGGTACGTTAACGAAATTGTAAAACTAATAAGTGGCGAACGACCCGTTATATAAAGTTTGCTTATTAGCAGTTTTTAAAGGTGTTAAACGTTTTTTAATTAAATCGGAATAATTGGTGTAAATTACAAATTTTAAAATTAATCTGCGCGATATATAACGTTGTTGTAATCGTTTGTAATTACCGAGTTTCAAATCATTAATGACGAAGATCTTATAATAAATTTACAATTCACCTATTGTAAGTTATTTAGGTAAAAACATTTTATTTAGCGTTTTCTGATGGGATCACTACTAAAAGGTTATAATCGTAGATATTTGACGCCTATATCCAATATATACGTAATATAACAAGACAAAATCTCGTTGTACCTTACAATAAGGCCTCTTTTAACCTCTTCTTATTCTAAATCGGTATTAAGCGTATATTTCTGTCGATTTCACAATCAACTTACTAATTATTAAGGGCGGTCTTCAATATTTATTAATTATTACGAATGTCCTTTCCAAGTTTATCTAGATTAAAGTTATATAGTTCATAACTGCCGATATGTATACGAAGTATTTTAGAGATATATAGTGGAAATTTCACGAATTTTTGACTTTTATTATTAATAATCGCGATTTGAATTAGATAGATATATTTTAAACGACTTTATATTGCTTGGTAAAAGACGAATAACTTTTGTTTACGGCGTACCACTTATAAATAAATAACGGTATTTAACGGTTCAACTAATAAATTTAAAAGTACTTACGTATCATCGTCGCATTTTTGTAATATAACTAGGCTTTATATTTACCCGTTTGTTAACTTACTTCAAATAACCGGGAGTCGATGGTTACCAGGTTTAATATAAATTGTTCGGTAAATTAATATAGAATATCACTTATCTTGAAATTCAATAGGGATACGAAGTCATTGACCAGTCCGACGGGGCGAGCCGTTACGTTTTTGGCATATTTACGCGAAAAGGTGGAATTAGCCCAAGCGGCGATAACTTATATTTAATAATAAATAAAAACGACGGCGAATCGTCGACGACATCCGGCGAAACGATATAAGGTAAAAAACTAGATTAAATTAAATTTACTTAATATTAAAACCAACCGCCTAAGTAAAAAGCTTAATTGACTTTATAATTAGTACCGGGTCGTTTATATTTTGAATCCATTTAATATCGTTTTAAATATTCCTGGTAAATACCTTATATTTTATATAAACTCAATTAAATGGATGGTTTTAGACCTCTTCTTTTCGCAGGTCTTATCCGATACTCGCACGGAACCAATTTTTGTCGATGATAATATAAGGAAAGGTACTTATAAGCGATGAAGACTTCTAAATATTATTTTTTATTAAACTCGAAATATCATTAGTTTAAACGAGGGGAATAAATTAGTCTTTGCTTGTAAAACGTAATTACTTATACTTAAGAATATCCTCACATATCTGCGACAAATTCATTATAATAAACGTAAACCTGATAAACTATATCGAAATCTTAATTAATAACTATAAACTCGCTAACGAATTAAAGTTTTAAAATTTAAAACGAAGTTTTGATTATTAACTAATGAAACTCGTATAAGTATAACAGTTAAATAAAGATATATTTATAAGGAAAATTTATAATTTTTAGGTATTCTCGTTTAATGGTTATAGTAATTGCAGGAATCCATTTTAATAAACCTATATAGTATGTGTTTGAAACTAAAGACGTAAGGTGACGTGAATAACGGCGAAGTAATGCCAGATTAGGCTCGTTATAAGACGTTGCCTACTTTATGGTTTAACTGATTACTATTAACATAATTACAAATTCCGCCCGATATTACCTCCTATATAAATACATACAGTTTAAGTCGAAAAAGCAAAAAAAGGTTTCCTATTAACGGCGATAAGGAAAACCTAACTCCTGGATATAATTTCGTTTAGGGGTTATATCACCCTAACGACATAATTATAAAATTGAGTAAGAAAATTAAGTTTAATTAAAATACGTATAAACTAGGATTTATTTCTTATCCTTGTATTTTCTAATAACACCAACTTTCTAAATGCTTAAATCAATTTTAACTGTAGTTGTTATTAAACTGTAAGCGAAACTTAAATATAACGCTTCAAAATAAATTTAATTTGGTTATTATATTTTCGAAATTCAGGTATGATATTAGGGTTACGGTAAAATACGCGTATTATTCAAATAGCCAAGTTTCGTATAAATATTGATAAATAGTTAAGCCCGATATTAACATACATTATTTCGTAAATAACAAGGGATATTAATTTTGAAATACCATAGATACGATACTAATAGGTGATTTTGAATGTTGTTGGTCACCGTTTAGTAGTTTATAGTTGAAAGGAATTAGTTATCGATATAAAAATAATATACCTTAAGTTGGGGGATATATGAAACGTTATGAAATCGTTTTTTATCGGGTTGGTAAACCGGTCGTAACAAATAGTATAATATACGAAGAATTAGGCGTAATTGACTTTTACTATAGGTTTTTCCGAAATAAAGTGGATTTCGCAGGTGACGGCGCCAATCATTATTAAAATGAATAAAAATTAATTACGTTTTTTACAAAAATTGGTCAAATTCCACGACCTATTCGATAAAGATAAGGCTATAACTTAATCCATATATAGGGGAAAACTTAATTACTATATTTGTATTAAATCGAACGAGAATGAATCTTGAGAAAAACAACCTTAAGGGCTATTAAATTTAATATTACGAAATTGACTTTTTGAATTTTAATATTAAAATACGAAATTAATGAATAAGGGTTAGGTTTAGGTAAATTTTTAATCGGCTGCAACGTCGATATTATTAATTTGTAAGCCGGAAGGGGGATAGAAATTTTATATCGATTACCGGATATTAAATAAAAGTACCGAATAGGATCGTTTTCTCTTACCTTTAATTAAGGAAACCTAATGCTTGTTATCGAATTCTTATCGAAATTAACGTAACTTACGAAACTAACTATTAAACCGGTCTTTTACTGTATTTAGGTTATACTCGGATAAAAAAATTAATGGTGTTTTATATATGATTCGGTTTATTTAAATAGTTAATTACCCTTTTTAAATTAGTGGAAACGTTAGCGACTTTTTAACGATATATTGATTATATAATAACTGTTGGAATAGTATTGCAATGGTATTGCATGCAGTGAAGTAGGTCAACTTTACTGTAAGTAAAGTTGATCGTACTGCAAGTGTATTGCTTTGTGCGGACTTACCGCATTGGGTGTAAGTCGAAAGTAGTATGCTACACTTCACTCTAGGGCACGAGCCAAGCACTTGACCATACAAATTACAGTGCAGACCGGCTAGCGGTCTGCCAAACCTAAAACAATACATTCACCATCTAACCATACAATACTACTATTACTTCGACCACGATTCGAATCGATAACATTGCAATGTTTAAGGCCTACCAATACTAATCAATGCTTATTAGGTTAAGCACAAATTGGCCAAGTAAAAAAAGAAAGCTACTTTCCGGTTACGCTTTCTCCTTTTTAGGTAAGGTAAAGGAAAGATTCTTACAAAGGGCTCCTATGCGCTATATAGTTATTCGCGATAACAATTAGAGAAGACTTATAAGCTATGTAGTTATTAGCGGCAGTCTATAAGTAAACGACGGTATCGCTGCTTGAAAACACTAAGAAATATTTATTAATCTTTATTAAAGAGAGTTAAAATTAACTGCTAAAAGTCTCAAAGATTACTAAACTGGAAAGCTAATAAACGGCTAAGTCAATTGCTACTATAGGTACTATCACTGCAAATCGTAAAAAAAATGATTAAGTTCCCACGCCAAACAACTTACGCCACTAACAACCTCCCAACTTATCTTTTACATCAAACCTCTGCTCTTAATTCACTCTTTTCCCCCTCCCTACGTCAGTTTCATCGTTAAGTTCGCTGATCCAAGCGAAAACACGAGGAATCACCAAATCGCGCCAAAAAATTCACGTCGCGCGACTCCACATTAAAACGCCATATCCCCACGCCCCTAAATCGCCAAGTCTACTACCAAAAAAACCTTATACCAGCCAGAACGTTACGATAACTTTAAGACATACTAAAATCGATGCCGTTATCAATCCTGCCAAAAATAAGGCAATTGTTACATTCGGTGCCATTTTCGAAAAAACATTATAACGAAGATCTTTGGTTTACTAAAGCTACTAAAAACTCTACTCCAAAGAACCTAACCAACGTAATCGGCCACTGCATTCTCAATGCAAACACCACTGAAATTTTCTGTAGACCTATAACCCTCAACGACTTTTAAAATTGGTTTCGCGACTGGAGTCTATATATGAGGAAATAGGTAAAAAGACAAGCAAAAATGAGAATGAAAACCGAGCTATTCTCTTGAGTTAAACTCCTTACGAAGAGAGGAAAGGAAGGTAATCTGACCAAACTACTTTACGACTATACCACGAATAAAGACCCTTAATAGATCTTGGTTAAGGGCAAGAAAACTGCTAGCGACAATTACATTTAAAGTTCACATATATATTAGCAAGGATTCCTTGGCTAAAAATAAGTGGACGTAAAAAACGAATCGACTTACACCTCCTAAGCCCCCAAATCCATTAGTCAATTAAATAGGAGCCTCGTCGAACCCCCTAATACTAAGAGGATTATCGCTAACCTTCCCGCGAAGGAAACCACCAGACTCATTTTCTATAATCTTTTTAATATGTTCAGTTTCAGCAGCCAAATAAAAAGAAGACCAGCTTTACATGCGAGCCTACTGTAGGCACAACCACTAGCTTTTTCCCTTCAAATTTAGCCAAAAATAATTATTTTACCCACTTATACCAGTAACAGCCTTAGTATTTTCCCCAAATAGGCAATGAAGGTCTATACGACTAGTATATTACACTTTCCCCTTGACGCATCCCCATAAAGGATACAGATTATACGGCAATTACCACATTTGTTAAGATTTGAGGAGGTAAAGAGAAGTATAAAGGTAAGCCGTATAACCTCCTTGACGTCAAGTTACGCCTATTTTTTAACATCTTCCGCTAAATAAGAGTTAAGTTGCCAGGTATCTACTTATTGTTTCCCAATATCCTTACCGGCTAAGCTAAGGATTACTACCTTCGATACTTGATGAATTATACCTCTTTTCGTGAAATCTACGATAGCATAAAGGGCTATTTCGAATACGATGTCAACCTTACCTAATATTATACGGATTGGAATATAATTAAGTAATCCTACATATTAGATTATAAAAAAGAGTCGGAAAACAAAATAGACCTTTTGAATTAGATATTTAATAGGCTAATACTTTGCCAACAGGTTCGGCAAGCAATCATGGGCTATAAAAAGTTCGAATACTCTTTTTAATCACCTGATATCACTTACAAAGGGTTTTTCAACCAACTATATTCCTCGTTAGCAACCGTAACTACACGAGTTTCCGGCTCGATTAGTATATGCCCACAAGCTTCGGAATTTAATAACGAAAAATATCCTTTCAATTAGTATTACATTAATCGACGGTATAGACGACCTAGATAATATGGTTAACGGAAGGTCTAGACCACTACCTACGAAGAAAGGTATTTATTTTCCTTAAGGTACTTAAATTAGTTAAACAAAGTTAATACAAACGCTAAAAAATATTATATTTGCAGCAAATGATGCTATTGGTGAACACGCTATACTACTGCCGAATGTAATATAAAACAGGTAATATACCATACGCATTACTTCTTTGCCTTTAAATAGTATTATACAGAGCGTGTTATATAATTTAAAGGGAGTGAAGTTAAAGAGGAGGAAAATAAGCCGAAAACCATCGACTAATACGAAAATACTGTAATTGATACTAGTATTAACCCGAAAGCTACACAATAACTAAATAATTACATATTCCTATACCGTCTTACAAGTAAAGACCCCTATCGCCGTTATAATGATAAAAACCCTGGACCTATACACTTTTTTACCATTCGAAACCGTTATGTGGAGTAAGTCTTTTAGGGGATTATGTTAGACACGGGAGCAATACGGTACTTAACCGGAGGCTATTTGTAATACTTAGCATTTCGAAGGGATATTAACATTGTTACGAGACTTAATTACGCGGACGTTAACAAAGTTAAGGTTGGCTTCAGCCTTAGAAAAGAGCTATCCTTATTAGGATCGATGACAGTAAAAATTATTATTAGCCCTATTATTCTCTACATCTTAAAATACCCTACCCTTTTCCATCTTTACTTTAAAAATATGAAAAACCTCGGCGTTAAATTTAATATTCAGACTAATAAATTAATACATGTTAAGGCCAATAAAAGGTTTTTGCTTAACCTTAAGTAAATGTATCTTTAATTCTATCTTTAAAGACCAAAGATAATAGTATTTAACTTAATAAAAGCAAAACTTCGTTAACTATATTGTAGGTTTAACTACCCGGCAACTGATAGGCTTTACAAGGTCTTAAAGGTAACTAATTATAAAGATATGGATTTGTAAATACTAAAGGTAGTTGAAAGCCTTTACGACTATTGCCAAACACACTTCCAAGCCCCCTTAAAGTTTAAGTTTACGCTAAAGAAAAATTAAGACTTTAACTCGAAAATCTTCGTAAACATATTTTATCTGGACGGTAAGCTAATATTATATGTTATAAACTCTGCCACGGTTTTTTACGACGCTAAGTTCCTTGAAACCATTACGACAAAGAAAACATAAAAGGTATTACGTACTTTGTGAATTAACACATACCGTAGCCCACCAAACGTGCTAGTTTACAATACCGACACCGAATTTATTACGATAAAGTTTTAATCTAATGTAAAATAATTTGGGATTTAGTGTAAATAAGTCTCTATTGAGGTCTACTAAGGTATTAGCAAGGTTAAAATGACATACACTCTTTTACGAAAGGCTTACGATATTATTACATTGGAAACCTAAAGTTTTATAACTAAAAAGCACGGCTTTAAATAACGGTAAAAGGTTTTAACGATACTATTAACCCTAACGAACTTATACCAACTTTATTGGTATTTAAAGCTTACCCACGTATAACATCTAAGTCGCTACCCTTGTTAAATACCCAATAACGTATTATAATATACAGCAAAACGTTAAAGAAACTAAGAAAGGAATCGGCATTCCGCCAGGTCAATAATGCTCTCAACACCAGAAACGGACTTTTAACAACAAACGTGCTTTCATTCCCCCTTTAAAGTAAAGTCCTCACGTGGCGCAAGCCTGGAAAATAAGATAATCCGTAAAAAAAATTAAGTATTATCAACTTAAACGTAGTTGTTAAAACTACTAACGACACCGTAACTTATCGTACCACCTAAGTCAAGCCATACCGAAACCCCATTAAACCTTTTAAATCCAATAAAAATCCTAACGTCGATAACTTCCAAGTCGAACGAATTAGCTAACACAACCCTCCCGAGCCGACTATTAACAAACTAATGAAACGTTGATGGCATGGAAACCCACCTAAAAGGAGGATACACACTAAAGAGGAGGAAAATAGAGACTACAGGCCTAGAAAGGCATATAAAACAACGTGGGTATTTTCAAAAGAAAAGTATAATGGAAAACTCGCCCTTAAGCTACATATTAAAGGCATTATTAACACACAAGGTAAGCTCTTTAAGAAAAGTTACCGAGTAGAAATTAACAGTCTTTTGTTATAGGGGGTTATACAATTTGTGTCGTTGATACAATTTAAATGGTAAAAGGTCACTATCTTTAAGTCGAGAATAATTTACGAAGTTAAAAGTAAAACCACAAACCGGCCGTACGAAAAGTCATAGCTAATCGCCTAAAGTTACAGTAATAAAGGTAAAAACTAAATCCACACTTAATCGTTTATAATCCAAAATATTAGTTAAATTTTAATCGTCGCCATTGCTACCAATTGGGCTACTAGCGTAAAAGGTCAGTTTACACTTAATAGCCGAGATATTACGCAAATGTATACATAATCTACCACCGATCTTTACTAGATTATACTACTAAAACTACTATAAAAATAAAAGGTTAAGTTTCTGGATAACACTATAATACACTATATCAAGCCTTTATACAGATTAGCTGAAGCTAGCGTCCACTAGTTTTTAACTTACTAGACATACTTGAGAAATAAATTAGGTATAAAAACTTTAACATTTGACTCGTGCCTGTTAATTACAAAGGATAAAGACTTTGGTATCGTAAGTATATAAACTAACGATACCCTCTTCCTCGGTAATATTAAGGTTATAATAGCGAAACAGCGTGTTATGGAAAAGTTAAGCTTCTAAAAGTATAAGCCAGTTAAAACGTTAGCTAAAAGCATACAACTTAACTTTAACGGATCGTTACTCCGCATTTATAGTATTAAGGTTAAAAGCAACACTTACATTAGCCTATGGCAAAAAGGGTAAGCCACGAACCTAATAATTATCGATAGGGCTAATGAGGTAAAGGCACAAAGATATCTAAAGCAAAAGATTCATACGGCCTACATCGCCACTCTATACCAACCGGAGGTATCATACGACCTTTAAATTACGGTACAGGCATAGGACCTATAAGACAAAAACTTTGACATGTTAAATAAGAGGATTTAGTGGCAAATGAATTACATAGAAAAAGGAATCAATATAGTTTCTGTAAATATAACGAAATCGAAGCTAATAATTTTAACAAACGGGTTATTCACCAATAATACTAACCTTACATTGCAAATAGGCTTCCTAATAATATTCGTCAACAAAGATAAGTCTAAAAGGTAATTTACGATCACCAGGAACCTTATATACAGGACATTTGTCAAGTACAAACATATAACTCAAAGTGTAATAGCCTCGGAAGTCTATGGAATAATAGTAGGCTTTAACATCGGCATAGTAACTAACGGCACATTAAGGATTATCACTAAATAACTGGATTTGCTACCGATACCTATAGTGATATATACCGACTCCCTAAGCCTTTACGAATACCTATTAAAAATAGGCACGACCAATGAAAAACGCCTAATAATAAACGTAATAAAGTTAATTGAGGTATATGAAGCCCGGGAAATCGATTAGTTCCGGTAAATCAACTGTAAAAATAACCCTACCGATACCATAACCAAGTCCACGCCCAATAATACCCTAGAAAGGTTTGTAAATAATAATAAGCTAACCATAAGAATCGAGAGATACGTGGATAGTCCGGTATGTAACGTAAAAAAACAAGATCGCCCCGGCAAACTAAAAGACTTCTAAGGTAGCAATGATAGCAATGGTAATAGTGGTGATGGAAGTAGTGGCATACTTGATTTATGAAGGTCTATAGCGAAAAATCTGTACACAGGATTTGAGAAATAAAAGCCTCCTAGGAGTAAAGCAAAAAGACCACAACGGGCCATAATTGATACTAATTTTAGTATAGATTAATCGGAATTGACAGGGGTCTAACTTGTTGTTGGCTTACGGATTAAAAAAGGATTTCAAATGTGGCCACCAATTGATAGCAAGCCACGCTGGCGTATAGGAACAAGAACAAACAAAAAGCCGCCAGTGTTGGAATAGTATTGCAATGGTATTACATACAGTGCAGCAGGTCAACTTTAATGTAAGTAAAGTTAACTGTACTACAAGTGTATTGCTTTATACGGACTTACTACATTAGGTATAAGTCAAGTACAGTACGCTGCACTTCACTCTAGGGCATGGGCCAAACACTTGGCTATAAAAATTACAGTGCAGACCGACTAGTAGTCTGCTAAACCTAGAACAATACATTCACCATCTGACCATGAAATACTACTGTTACTTCGACTACAGTTCGAATCGACAAAGTTGCAACGTCTAAGGCTTACCAACAACAAACGATATTTTAAATAATTTTATCATAACTTACGTAAACGACCAT
The DNA here is from genome assembly GCA_038502455.1 of Anisogramma anomala. NCBI lineage: Eukaryota > Fungi > Ascomycota > Sordariomycetes > Diaporthales > Gnomoniaceae > Anisogramma > Anisogramma anomala. The sequence continues at coordinate 4,343,766 of JASMMZ010000013.1, read as the reverse complement.
TTGGTTTTTTTTTTATATTAAATAAAACCGTATTACTAAAGTTCGAGTAGTTTTAATAATGTTCTTATAATATCAAGTTAAAATTAAACAAAACAAAATACAATTTCGTAGTTAAGGAGATGACTTATTTAGGGTTTATGATAACGGTTAGCATAAGTATTCGGGCCGACATCGAGAAAATCCGGGTAATAAATAAATGGTAATTATTACGTATTATTTGAAGGGTTCGAAGTTTCTTAAAGTTTATTAGCTTTTATCAGAATTTTATTAGTAATTTTTCCGATTAAATTAATTATTTTATTCGACCACCGAATTAAAGAATTCATTAGGTTTGGATGAAACGAGAGGAATACATATTTTAAACCTTAAAGGATTCTTTTATTACGGCACCGATTTTGGTATATTAGGATTTAAATCGGTTAACGGTAATAAAAACCGATTATTTGGGAACGAAGTTTAAAGGGTACTTATTGTAACGAAATAAAGTGTTACAGGCTAGTTCCTGGCTATTATTACGAGGGATCCAACTCTGGTAGTTCTACATACTCTTTCGATTCTCTGGAGTAGGGAGGAAGCCGCATAGGGATACGCTTCCACACGTCATGTAACTGGGTTACATTATCTTAAATTTATAATAACTCCTTAATAGGGACTTTTCTTTTCCCTTTTTATCGATATTTATAGATATAATACGACCATCTTAAACGCCAGCTTCGGTTACAGTCCCATTATATATATACCTCGATTCCTTTTCGATAGTATCTTAGCTATTTATTTATAGTTATAACTTAGGGCTATATTATTATCTTTCGATCTGCCGAATTTGGACCAATTAATCTTAAAACATTTCCTCAACGTACGCGTTAAGAAGTAGTTTCAAAGCGCTTTAATAGCCTGATACCATTACCTTACAACTTAACACGAATATTTTACCGATGTCCCATGTACCAAACTTATCGAACAAGATTAAACCTTTCGAAAATATGTTTTATACTTAAAATAACGAAATACCAACGTATTAAACGTGTTAAAGAATATAATTCGATAACTCGAAGTTGTCGACATGCTTACGGTTTCGGGATAATACCCCCCTTAAAAAGTTCCCCCCACGTACACCATGAATACCGTAATTATTACGATGCTCCTTACCTAGAACCGCGCCAGCTCCTTAAACGACAAAAACTCAGGTTTCTTCAACTTTTATTACGATACCGGCGCCCTATTAAACAAGCGTTAACGACTTAAACATAAGCTTTTTAATTACCTAGTTAAGTTTTCCGGTATTAAGTTACGATTTCCGATATAAAAAACTACAATAATACGCAAATTACGTAAAAACTGGAAGTTTATTAATACTAAAAAAATTATTTTTACGTTATCTTTTTATATTTGAAATGCCTTATTAAAATTGTTATAAAAAGTTATTACACCCGTAAAGGCGACAATGGTACTAACAACTCTAAAGTTTTTATATCTATGCTTTACGCTTACTATTAAGATCCAAACGCGGCTAAAGCAGTTATAGTGTGGCCTATAAACATAAAATAAGGAATTTGCAAACGATTTTACGTTTTATTTAACGTTTAAGAGGTCTTACTTGCGAAAACTAACGATTTAGCTTAGAAGTCCTTTGTTAGAGTCGTCATCTTAGAGGAAGTTATTAACGATACATTCGATAATACGTTACTTCCCTTCGATATACCCGCGGAATATAACGAAAAGGTCGCCTGTACCTAACTTATCGACGGACGATTTTACAACCTTTGTACCCATTACGGCGATACTAGTATTATTGTTATTAAAAGTATCTTATGTAATGATAATAATAACAACGTCGTATCCGCTTGGGATAACCAAGGCAACGTTATTATAACTAACGTAAACACCTTTTGAACCGTTTCTAAGCGATGTGCTGCCTAGGTTAACTACTCGAAACTTTTCCATCGTAAAAACCTCGGGCTATATTTACGTTACGATGCAGATAGCCACCGTATTCGTGCCTGCCCGTGAAATTCGGCGCAACGCCCAAGCGACTCCAACGTCAAAACCGCTATAAAAATCCATTTTATTTCGGTTAAGGATTATATCTACCTTTAAAAGAGAAAAAAAAAAACTCTTATATATAATCGCGTATAATAGTTAATAAGACTTTAATTCGACTTAATAACTTCGTCCTAACTTTTAAACACCTTCCCGTTTATAATGAATTTACTTTGAAATTTCATTCATTTTATCTATACTATATTAAATATAAGTTGTAAATATTATAACGCCGCGAGTAAATAGTTTACCAACCGCTTAAAGTTACCACTCCTTTCCATCTAACAATGACGACTCGGAGAAGTTATATATTACCTATCCGGTTTTCAACTGTGACTTATTTCTTTTATAATTTTTCTGAATATCGACTTTAATGGATATCGCTACCGAATATAAGCCTATATCGTGTCCTCCTTATAATATAACATTATTTTAGGTAAACCTTCGATAGAATACTAACAAGTTATTTAAGACACCCCAAAGTACGTATTACTTTTAAAGAGAGTCGGTAACTATCGTATTTAGAAGCAGGAGTTCATATCCATATAGAAAACGCTGAAAGGTGTCGACGCCGTTATATTCAACATTATCTTACGAAAGGCCTGTAAGGACCGAACCGTTATTACGCGGTTTTCCGACATCTCCTTCGAAAACATTACTAAGGTACTCGTCCTGAAACCACTCGTTTCCGTTTACAACAAACTTCCCAACGATTTTAAGAAATTCTCACCCTTATTCGATAAAGTCTTTAAGCATGAGATACCCCCTTATCGTTTCGAAAAAAAATTACGAAATCGTTTTTTATACCGATAATTAAAGATAATCTCTAAAAGTCCCGTAAGGCTCTTTATACGGTATATTGAGTAATGTGTTCCTTATATTACTTAAACCGTTAAACAAGTTAATCGATCAAGATTATATTGAAGTGATTATATTTTGAATGGATACACTCATACTCTTCGTTAAATTTTTTTAGGGCCGTTTATATTTTTATGTCTACTATCACCAGTTGAACGCCATTACAAAGGCGGACCGTTACCTGTTTCCTCTTATTAGAAAATGGCTCGCGAATATTTCTCAAGCCAAGTGGTTTATTAAGTTATATATTAAAGCCGGTTTTTATAATCTTCGTATTAAAAAGGGAAACGAATGAAAAAATTACATTTTATATACATTTTGAACTATTCAAATAGCTTATTACTTCTTTCGGTCTTTTTAACACCCCCGCCACCTTTTAACGGTACATTAACAATTCGTTACACCTTTTCCTCATATCTTTTACACTGTTGACCTGAACAGTATTTTCGTATACTTAAAAAATACCTTTAAAAATTATATCGCTAAGGTTAAATAAGTCTTTAACGCCTTAAACGCTGTGGGACTTAACCTCGATATTTTTCAATGCGAATTCGGCGTTTAAAAACCAAATACCTAGGATTTGTTATTGAGATAACGTTAGAATTTCTATATACCCAGAAAATCTACGCGTTATTCAAGAATAAATAGCTTTTACGTCGGTTTTAAAAATACGAAGTTTTCTTAAATTCGCGAACTTCTACCGTTATTTTATCCGCGACCATTCGACGATTATTAAACCCTTGTTTTAGCTAACCCGTAAAAATACCTCTTTTCAGTAGGGGCCCGAAAAAAAATCTGTTTTCGAACGGCTTGAAATTCAGTTTCTTTCTAAACATGTATTCGCTAAATAAAACTCCGACCGTAATACCTTTTTAAAAGCCGACTATTCTGGTTAGGCCCTAAGAGGCTATCTTTTTTAACGCGACGACCGCAGTAACCTACACCTAATAGCGTATTACTCTTGTCGTTTGACTCCCGCCAAATATAACTACGAAATCTATGATAAGGAGCTACTCGGGATTATAAGTTATTTAAAAACATAAAACATAAAGATCTGAGGTATGAAACGCCCGTTTACGATTTTGACAAACCATAAAAACTTAAAATACTCTATAACTACACGATAGTTTTCTAAACGACAAATCCACTAGTTTTAAAGGCTTTCACAATTCTATTTTCAGTTAGTTCATAATACGGAGGCAAATTATATGCGGCTTAATACGTTATTAGGACGAAATCAATATATTTTCAAAGGCTTTTTCGATCCGCGTTTTTTACGTCGAAAACTTCAACTGTTACATACAGAATAAACCGCTCCCGAACCGCTTCCACGCACATATATCTCTCGGTTAACAGTCGCCAGCGAATCTATTTTAAAAAGCCGCAAACTTTTCACCAATATCAATCTTTAAAGCTATTGAAACGCTTTTATTACACATAATACTACATATTCCCGATTAGTACGTATAGTATACATAGATGACCGATATTTACTAACAGATATTCGTACCGATGACTATCAAACGTTAAAGGTTTCAATTTCAAAATATTAGATAAACGACGATAAGGTTTTGCGATTTCGTGACTGTATTTAAATACCTGTTTATGAGCTGTTTACTACCGCATTAATTTAAGCTACCCATAATTTACTTATTACGAGCTACCCAAGTCGCGACATTACTATTACTATTTTTTTTCAAAACGTACTTTTAACCCAGCTTACATCGCATAATCCGCCGCTTTTATCGTAATTAAGATGTTTATAAGCGTACAACCTATTAAAAACATCGTTGAAAAGGTCTTTTCAAATCCCTCCCGGTTTCCGAAGGGCTTTAAAACGAGATTTTCATTGACTTTATGATTAACCTACCCTAAAAACGTACTAGTGACCCACGTTACCTTATATTTATTACACACCGTTTAAATAAGGCCGTCAACATCAGAGGTTATAATTACCATAAACGTGAAAGATTACGCGAAGAGTTTTTAAATTACTATTTACAATTTTATGGGTTATTTCGTACGTTTATTAGCGACCGTAATTTAAATTAAACCGGTGGATTTCAAAAGTAACTTTACGACTTAATCAAGGTAAAACAATGTTTAAGTATTACGTTTTACCCCAAACTTGATAACTTAACCGAATACGAGAATTAAAAAGTCTTAATGTATTTAAGTATTTTCGTTATTTATATACAACTCGACTAAAACCGTTTATTATCTGGCTATTAATTAGCACTAAATAATAAGGACACGACTATTGTTAGTATTAGCTCGTTTTTTATAGCCTATGTTTATTAAGTTAACACTATATAACCAGTATAACTATTTTCGCCCTAATTACAAAATTATGTTCAAGGAACGAAAATTTTGTTTAACGTATACGTAAGGCTACAAAATTAGTATAATACGTGATGATGGTTACGCAATAACGTATAAAAAATCCGCTAATAAGCGAAGCTCCACTTCAAATCCTCTCGAGGTCGACGACGAGGTTTAATTTCTTTTAAAAAACCATAAGTTAGATGAACCTTTTGAAAATCTAAATTAACTTTACGATGAATACCGTATAACATATATAATCGATTTTTCCATTATTAAATTCGACGTACCAGAAGAGGAATACCCTCGATTTCATGTAAATTAACTTATACGAGCCGTTTTAGATCCTCTCCCAAGCTATTAAACTCGCGACTTTTAACTATAATCTGTAAATATTGTCGGCGATGACGGCGATACAAAACTAATATACTACGTTAAAAGTATATTACGGGCCCGTAATAAACCCTAAATCGGACGTATTTGACTTTATAACTTACCGGAACGATAGGTTTTAATTGAATGGGTAGGATATATATACCAACTTAAAAGCCGCTTATAAACTTTTCTAATACCACAACATTTAATACTTTTGAATCGCGTTACGAATTAGCCAAATACAACGATGGACCCTTACACCCATCCCGCAAACGAATTTAATACTTTATATTTTACTTTACGAAATAAAACGGCGTATAAGCTGTTAATAAACGGGTCCCAAATAAGCGTATTAATATTAATAAAAAAACCGAACGACGACAAAGCCTACTCGAACATATCCTTAAACTTGTCTGAATTTTTACCCAAAACTTTTTACTTATTTCGACCAATTTGTTTCACTTTACGTCTATACGGTCAAACTTCGCGTCAATACGCTTAAAACTTTAACGAGCTTTTAAATCGCTTTCAACAACGTTCTCTAATTGTTTATTAACCACGTTTTTCACATTTTCACCTTATTACAAAAAACTTACTTAAATACTACGCTCCTTATTTATAAGTAATATAATCCGCAGACCACCAAAGTGTATAAAGGTGGCAGATACAAAACCCGCCCCGTTTCGGATATCTACCTTTCGCTAAATATCGTGTCGAACTCTTATAACTTTTTTAATAACAACTATCTAAGTACGTACGTTTTCTACCCATTCGTTAGTACTTAAGGAGCGGCTCGCGAAAACCTCAATTTACCTTGATATAAAACATCGAACGTTAAATAAACTTTGGATAGCCCCTAAACAATTTTATTTATATCGGAGTTTAAATCTAAAGGCGTATAGGAATAACGAAAGCTACGGCCTATAATACTAACAAAATAAAGATGACACCGAGTATTAGTATTCAACCGCTTATTAATAACTTTCTCACGACTATTTGAATTATTTACCCTTGGTATTCTAACAAAACTCCCTTATATTATACGCTATCTTATAAATGTACTCGAAACATATTGGTTTACAAGTTACGTTAAAATACATTTTAATAGCTAGTGGGGTAATGAACTTGGTACTCGTTGATGGAAACTGAAAAAATCCGAATAAACGAACTTACGTTTTGAAGAGTTTTGTCAACCTCCATAACTAGTTAAGGATTCATTATATAAAACTATAAGCAAAATATAAGAGTAAATCTATGTCAATTGAAATAATACTAAAATACCTAATATTACAATAATAATTTTATTGTAAGAAAATGATTAAAAATTATGGAAAAATTTCGTTTTAAAATGGAAGTTTACGGATAATTTATAAAGGGGGGAGGGCGCTAGGGCGCCTTCTACGTAACGCTTCGGCCTAGCACCTTTTACATAACACCATAACGTTCTAAACGATGCGCTTACGTTCCTTCTTACCTTTCAAACGTTACGAACCGCTGCGTATACAAAAAAAAAAAAAGGGGGGGGGGGGGTCTTTCAGAGTATTTTTAGGGGCAATGTTACAGGTTAGTACCTAGCTAATATTACCAGGGATCCAACCCTAGTAGTTCTACACGCTTTTACAATTCTTTAAAGCAGGGAGGAAGATGCATAAGAATACGCTTCTACACATCACGTGACTAGGTTGCACCATCTTAGCTCTATAGCAACTTCTTAGCAGGAATTTCTTCTTTCCCTCTTCATCGAGGTTTATAGACAGAATCCGACCACCTTAAGCGACAGCTCCGGCTACAATCTCATTACATAAAGATGGTATTTTAATATAAATAATTTATTATTTTATATTATTAATAGACGCGAAACGTAATTACATTATTTACGATACGGAGCTTTTTGCGGTAGTATCATATTTAAAAGCATAACTTTCAAAATTACGTAACGTTCGCACCCCGTTTACAATTTTAACAGATTATAAAGGATTGAAATACTTTTTTTACCACGATTAATTTCGGAACGTCAAGCCAAATAAGCCGAGGTCTTTTCGCTTTTTTCATACCACTTACGATATTAGCCCGCAACTTAGGATGCCTGTTCGAATGTATTAACCCGCAAATTAAAAGATAAACCTAAAGTTAAGGAACTTATTTTTATTATTTTATTAAAAGTAGTACTAATGAACTTATATATTATAAAAATGTATGTTACAGTAGGTTATATAAATAAATTTGTTAAAACAAAAGTTTAGGTTTTAGATTGTGATAATATATACCTTAATGGCTAATAAAAAGATTTTAAAGTGTGAACGTAGGTGAAATCGCCCCGGACCCGGCTCGCGCTTAGGTTGTTATCCGGAATAACGCTGGAGGATTTTAAAAAGCCGGTGCTAGTAATACTGCCGCGGGCTCAGCCCGCGTTAAACCCATTAATTTCGGTAACTCCGAATAATCTCCTTATTTTGGGGTCGGTTATTTTCGCGGAATTATAAAATTAAAAAGTAACAAACGACCCTTTAAACAAGGTTCGCTTATTAACAGTTTCTGAAAGCGTTAAACGTTTTTCAGTTCAAGTAAAATAATTGGTATAAACTACGGATTATAAAATCAATCAGCGGGGTACGTTACATTACTGTAATCGAATATAATTACCGAGTTTAAAACTATTAATAATGAAAATCTAATAATAAACCTACGATTCGACTATTATAGGTTATTCGAATAAAAACGTTTTATTCAGAATTCTCTAATGATATTACTATTAACAGGAGATAGTTATAAATATTCGAAATTTATTTTCAATATATATGTAATATAATAATATAAAGCCTCATCGTATTTTATGATAAGATTTACTTTAACTTCTCCTTATTTTAAATCGGTATTAGGTATATATTTCCGTCAACTTTATATTTAATTTACGAATTATAGATAACGGCTTTAAATATTTATCAATCATTACGAACCACCTTTTTAAATTCATTTAACTTAAGGTTATATAGTTTATAATTACTGATATGTATACGAAACACTTTCAGGATATGTAATGGAGATTCCTTGGATTTCCAGCTTTTATTATTAATAACCGCGATTCGAATTAGATAATCGTATTTTAAACGAGTTTAAGTTTTTCATAAAAATTCAAATAACTTTTATTTACAGCGTATTACCCATAAATGGATAACGGTATCAAATGAGTAAATCGAAAAGTTTAAAAGCATTTATAAATTATAGTTACCTTTTCATAACATAATGAAATATTATGTTTACCCGGTTATTAATTTAAATTGAATAATCTAAAATCAACGGTTACCGTGTTCAATGTAAACCGCATAGTAAATAAGTATAAAATATTCTTCATTTCAAAGGTAAATAGGAATACGAATTTATTAATTAATTCGATGGGACGAACCGTTAAGTTTTTTGTATATGTATGTAAGGCGTAAAATCAGCTTAAAAACGATAATATATATATAGTGATGAATAAAGACGGTAACGAACTGTTGATAACGTCAGGTAAAAATATATAAGGTAAATAATTAGGTTTAGTTTAACTTACATAATATTCAAACTAATCGCTCGAGTAAAAAGCTTAATTAGCTTTATAATTAGTATTGAGTTGTTAATATTTTGAATTTGTTTCATGTTGTTTTGGATATTTCTAGCAAATACCTTATATTTTACGTAGATTTTGTTGAACGAGCGGTTACGGACCCCTTTTCCCCATAGATTTTATCCTTTATTTACCCGAAATTAATTCTTGTCGCCAACGATTTAAAATATGGTATATACGAGGAATTTGAAATCCAAAAATTTCTTGCAGTAAAAAAGGGGCGAAACAATATCCGCTTTATATTAATTGAGTAAAGAGGCTATAATAAACTGAACTGAAAATGATCACCGAATTATTAATATATTTCAACCTTAAATAAATTCGAGGCCAAGTAGGGGGATGCCCTAGTTTATTATAACCCGGTATTTTAACTTCGGCTTCACATATATACTAAGTAACTTACGCGTAACGAATCGTTTTTACCTCGAAAATAATATAATACTTATGAAAAAAAGTGAAATTTTATTATTATTATAATAAGATACGAAAGGTAGGGTTGGATATATACTACTCGACTTCTTCGAATAAGTATTTGACCGTAAAATGACTTTTACTACAACTTATTAAAGATTTACCTACTCGTTATTATTATGCTTATTTAAATTTAGCAAGTAATATCATTGTTAACATTAAGTTCCTTATTATAATTAGCTTCGAATACCGGAAAAAGCCGGTAGAGGTGGGCGGCAAGGAGCGTGGAAAACGTTAATAGGCACAGACGAAAAAAGATAGTAAAAGGTGGGGAGGGCGCGGGACGACGCCAAAAATAATGGGTAACGTTAAGTGGAATAAATGTTAGAAAAAGCCAACGATAATGGCTAACGAGAAACAGAGTGAAGCGAACAACCTTTTCGGTGGGTTATTAGGAACTGTAATATATTAGTTTATATTTGAACGATGTAGTCCGCTCGAGTACGATCCTTCATCCGTTTTCAGTCGTCACAATTAATTCGCTTTTGATCAAGATTAGAAAATAAAATACGGGTCAAAACGATGTTCGTACGGTTAGGTCTTAGATATCATTATTTACGTTCTTTAAGCCGTAAACTATGTTAATTTCAAAAAATATAGCTTATATAGCTGTATTATATTAGTTACTTACGCTAAACTAACAAAAAAGTATATGACGGGTATTGAAGGGAGTCGGCGTAAAGATATTACGCGTTAACATACGGTTAACTAAAAGAATCTTATTACGGTAAATAGGCGAAATCGTAAAAGATAACGGGGGAGTCTTAGGGGAAGGTGGACCTAGGAAAAAGGGACGACGGAAACGTATAACGAAAAGGGTAGTAGTTTACATCGCCAAAACGGTAAAGACCTTTTAGATTCGAGTAATATTTTGGAGTCGAGTAAACTGATTAACTAACTCGAAAAATACGAAAGCGAAAACAGGCCGGTAACCTGGGATATCTCTTTACCACTTACGAATAAAAGATAAAATATAGCTTTCCTTATTAACAACTGTAACCAATTACTGTTATGGTCCGACCTACGATGGTAAGCCAACTAGGTGCCAAATAGGATTTACTGTTGAGGTGCGGAGGAAGATTAGAAGAGGCTACCGTGGCCCAACGTGCAGGGCCCCTAGGTAGAGCCAATGCCCAGCCCGTCAAGTGCCCTCACACGTGCTGTGCACGGACCATGCCCTATCCGTACACGGGCCGTATCTAGCCTGTACCTAGTCCGCGCCTAAGCCAGTCCCAAGCCCATCTCGTTATATACACAGTTACGTAACCTATAGGCTCAATGGCTAACAGCTTGAGTTCATGACAATTACCGCAATGAGGCGTGTAAACCAAGCGAAGTTAAAAATAAACTTTTTTCCAAAATATATTACAAAAAATAGTTAATACGCAGATGGATTTTTCATAAAGTTAATTTAGTAACATTACCTTATTATTAACCTTGCAGTATATACAATAATCTTACGTACTATAAACTCGAATATAAATAAGAGAAACGCCGGAATGAAAAAGGCGATTAAAATACGACATAAATACGTTTTTCGCCTATAAGGGGAAGAATTTGCTTTTAGCTTCATTATTAATAAAAGAGAGAAAGTCGCTTATAACGTGAAGAAATTACAAAATATAATTAACGATAAGATATTTATATATAATAAGGTAAAATACTTTACATAATGATTAATGGTTTAAAGATAAATAATAATAAGAAAGTTATTATAAAATGTTATGGTAAGGTGAGAAATAATAGAAGGAGGTTGGAGATATAAAAGGAAAAGGAGAGAAGTTTTAGGGGCTACGTTAAAATCCGTATTTATAAGTACTAGTAAACTGGATTCGGCAAGGGTTACGTATTATACGGTACGGTAAAGAGGTGCATTATACAGCACTGGTAATAAAAACGATATATTATATAATAAGTTAAAGGATATGTTATACGGTACCGATGATAGGAATAATAGGTTATATGATACGTTAAGGGGCGCGATATATGATGTTAGTGTTTTAGGGTTAAACCGGCTAATACGTAATAAGGAACGTTAAGTGAGTGCGTTATACAACGTTAGTGGCTTAGGGTTAATCCGGCTAATACGTTATATGGCGCGTTAAAAGTTACGTTACCGGCTCGCGCCCAACTCGCGCCCGACCTACGTATTAGGCGGGCAAGGCTCACATCCTCCGTTTAACTAGCGGGGCGCCACAGTCCTTACAATGTTCAAGAAAAAAGGAGATATATTATAAACTCAGGCTATTAGTCATTAAGTTTATAAGTTACGTAACTATATATATAATGGGATAGGCAGTACCCAGTCCAGGCGCGAACCAGGCGCGGTTCGTGCATGGCACGTGTGAGGACACGTAACGGGCTGGGCACTGGCTATTCTCATAGGTCCTGCACGATAGGTCACGATAGCCTCTTCTAGTCTTCCGTTGTACCTCAATAGTAAACCCCATTTGGCAATTACTTAGCTGACTACTGTATATCGGACCATAACACACTGGTCGTAATGAATTGATTAATTTACACGTTGCAAACCCTCAAATTCACCAATTAATTGAGCAAAAACCTCGACGTATCCCGCAATAGTAAGAAGACCATTACTAAGTTCCCTGCGGCGGAAACTTTTAAGTCTATTTCGCCTAATCTTCTTAATACATCAAATTTTAGCAGCTAAATCAAGGAAGGAATAGCTTTATAAAAAAGCCTACTGTAGGTACAACTATCGGCTTTTTCTTTTTAAACTCAGCTAAAAGTAACTATCCTTCCTACCAACACTATCTCCAGTACCAGTCGAGGGATTTAAAGGGTTTTTACGACCATTATATTAACCTTTCCTCTCAACACATTCTTATAATAGATACGGACTTTGCGGTAATGACTAAATTTATTAAAATAGGGAAAAGAAACGAAAAGTATAATGGTAAACCGTATAACTTCCTCGATGTTAAGTTACGCCCGTTTTTTAACATTTTCTGCTAAATAAGGTTTAAATTACGAGGTTTTCACTAGCTATTTACCAATATCCTTACCGGCCAACCCGAGGATTACTACTTCCGGTATTTAACGAATTATTCTTCCTTCCAGAAAATTTACGATAGTTTCAAGAGCTACTTCGAATTCAATATTAATTTTATCCAATACCATATTGACCAAAGCGTTATTCAATAATATTATATATGAAATCATAAGAAAAAGACGGAAAATAAAATGAATCTTCTTAATTAAATATTTCATAGGCTAATGCTTTACCAATAAGTAATATGGAACGTGGATGCTGGTGAAGACATCCTATGCCAATAGATTCGATAAGCTGTTACGAGCTATAAAGAGTTCAATACGCCCTTTAATGCCCTAAAGTCACTGAAGAAGGGTTTTTTAACCAGTTGCGTTCCTCATTAACGACTCTAACAACTTTAATATCCGATTCGACTGGTATATACCCTTAATCCAAAAAATTTAATAACGATGAAAAAGACTCCTTCTATACTTATTAAATCGATCGTAAATACGGAAGGCTCGTCTCATACGGTTAATGAAAGGCTCGGATTTGTGGACGTAACTTATTTACAGGAGAGGATATTCCTTTTCTCTAAGGTCTTGAAATTAGCCAAACAAGTTCACTTTTAACACTAAAAAATATTGGATTTACGGAAAGTAAGACTACGAATTAACACGCTATACTATTACCAAAATTAAATTAAAGTAAGTAATATATAATATATAATTACCATTTATATCCAGATCAAACTATATATTATACGTTATAAAGTTGAAACATAATAGTGATAAAAAGATAAAAAAAACCCAAAACTGTTAATTGGTATAAAGATATCGACACCGGTTCAAAAGTAACATAATGAATCGCCGACCACACCTTTCTATACCACCTAACAGGTAATAAACCCTACCGCTGACACGATGATAAAAACTATAACCCTATATACCTTTTTACTATTTAGTATCGCTATACCAGACACGTCTTTTAAGGTATTATATCTAATACAGGATCAATACACTACTTAATAAAAGGCTATTCGTAATATGTTGCATTATAAAGGGATACAAATACGGCTACAAAAATTATTCATATGGATACCGGAAAAGTTAAGATTGGTTTTAGCTTTGGAAAAAAACCATCTTTACTAAGATCCATGACAGTTAAACCAACTATTAGCCTTATAATTTTCTATGTTTTAAAATCACCTACCCCCTTCCTTCTTTACCTTAAAAATATAAAGAACCTTGACTTGAACATTAACATTTAAACTAATAAACCAATATAAGTAAAAAGCAGCAGTAGATTTTTACTTAACCTTAAATAAAACCACCTTTGGTTTTATATTTAAAAACTAAAGGCAATGGTATTAAATTCAACGGAAGCTGCACTTAGTTAATCATATTATAAGTTCAACTTACCAATAATTAACAAGCTTCATAAGGTTTTAAAAATAACTAATTACTAAAATGTAGATTTTCTAACATTATAAGAAATGAAATAACTTTACTACTATTACTAAACACATTTTAAACCCCCCCTTGAAGTTTATATTTACATTAAAAAAAGCCAAAACTTTTACTCGACGTTTTTGTAAATATATTTTACTTAAAGAGTAAGTTAGTACTTTAAAGTAAAAACCTTTTTACAGCTCTTCACGGCACCAACTTCCTCAAAACTATTACGGTGAAGAAAACGTAAAAGGTACTATGTATTTTGTAAATTAACACGTACCTGAAGTTATAAAATACATTCATTTACAACGCTAGTACTAACTTTACAACGATAAAATCTCAGGATAATGCCAAATTGAGAATGAAGGAATATAAATAGGGTTCCGTTAAAATCTATTAAAGTATTGATAAGGTTAAAAGGTTTACAACTTATTATGAAAAGTTTACGAAATCCTTATCCAGAAAATCGAAAACTTTACAAATTAAAAACCATGACTTTAAATAGCGGTAAAAAGCCTTAATGATACTATTAGCTTTAATGGTCTTATATTAACTTCACTTATATTTGTGGCTTACCCACGTATAATAACTAAGTTGCTACTATCGCTAAACACTTAAAAACGCGTTGCAGAAATAACAAAGTCCTAAATAAACTAATAAAGAAATCGGTACGCCACCAAGTTAACGAAATCCTTAAGATTAGAAACGGACTATTAATAACAAATGTACTATCCTTTCTACTTTAAAGTAAATTCTTTATGTAACGAAAGTTAAATAAATAGGATGAACTGTACAAGACTTTAAGTATTACTAACCCAAATATAGTAATGAAAATTGTTAATAGCTACATCATTTTCAAATGGTATAGGTTAAACCATATATAAAACCATTTAAATCCTATGAAAGCTCTAATATTAATAACCTTCAAGTCGAACGAATGAATTAATATAACCTTTTCGAACCGATCATTGACAAGTTAATACAACGTTAAAGGCGTGGAAAACCACTTAAAAGGAGGATACACACTAAAGAAAAAGACGACGATGGGGACTATGAACTTGATAAGGTATACATAACGGCGTATATGACTCAAAAAAAGAGGTTTAACGGAAGATTTTCCTTTAAATTATGTATCGAAAGAATTATTAATATATGGGTTAATTTTTTTAAGAAAAGCGATTAAGTGGAAATTGACAGCCTTTTTTCACGGGGGTTATATAATTTATACTGTTGGTAAAGCTTTATATGTTGCAATATTGTTGATTCGATTGGTCGACGTAATAGTAATATTGCAGTGGTTAAATAGTGGATGTATTGTTTTAGGTTTGGCAGACTGCTAGCCGGTTTGTACAGTAATTTATATGGCCAATTGCTTGGCTTTTGCTTTTGTATGAAATGGGGCCGTACTATACTTGGCTTGCAGTCAATTAGAATAGTAACATATAAAACAATACACTTAACTTACAGTGAGTATAGTTAACTTTATTGTAGGTAAAGTTAATTTAATACATTACAAATACTACTATTTCAATACTGGCAGCTTTTTAGTTTATATGCTTACACCAGTGTGTTTGACTAATATTTTCCGATAAGCGTTGAATTGCGACCTCGTTAACTGGCTAATACCCCCTTAATTTCAATTTACCTTCATATCGAATTGTACACAATTGTATTCAAATCAACCCTGATTGCTGTTAATTTTCTTACGGCTTCGAAGTCTGACTTTATCGACTCTTATAAAAAATAATTCCGCTACAGTCTTTTATAAACTTCCACTTACACCGTACCAATCAAACAAGCTAAAATTATGAATCCCCTAGCAGTCTTTCAGTTTACCAACATATCTATAATCGCTGCTATGTAACCTAAACTTTCCGGGAGGCTTATCAACAAAACCCTCGATACGTATAATTAGTCTGTTGTCATTTACAAAACTTTTAAAAGCTTTATTTGGCGATACCTTCGTTAAAGCGTTAGTAGGGTTGTCTTTGTTATTAATTTATAGGACTTCCTTCATTTCCCTCTCTTTGTAGGCTTCATGAAATACCATTACGTCAATTATCAGGCGTTTTTCTTTAATAATTTCGAGTTTCAAAAGGCATTTGAATAGGCTCCTCGAGTTGTTATAAATCAACACTAAAATAAAAAGAATCCTTAACTACCTAATAATAGAATTAAGTGTTTTCCACAGTGTCATACCTATATTAAAGCCTATCATTATATCGTAAAAATTTATGATCAATACATTTCATATAATCCTTTGATATTTAATAAAGACTTGGTAAATTAGACTACTATTAATGATAAATTTGTCTTCCAGCCTATCTTCATTAACAAGGGTTATTAAGAAGCCGATATATACAATTTCATCGGTATATTTTATCAAAACCTTATACGTAAAGATTATTGGCTTAGCCTTCAATGAGTCGATTAAATCTATATTAATACTTCGGTTCAAATTCCGTATTTACCACTTAATCCTAATATTAAATCGTTTGAAATAGTTACCTATTAGATTTTATATATACGTCGGAAGAAAAAGATTGTAAAAGGCTTTCGGTTCACATAATGTAGTAATATAACTGTTATAAATAAGCTGTTTTAGGTACCGTTAGGTATTAGCTACGTTAGTCTTATCGATTATATCAAAATCAGTATCTTGGATCTTTTAATTAAAGTTAAAGCTAGTATTAATACTAAGTATTCGAATCAAATATCCGTTAAAATTATGTTAATTAACTTTTACCGACGTTGTAATCGGCTTATAGTTTTTAAATTTTAAGTCCTTAATCGCCTAATATTTCGATACCATAAAGCTATTTGTTCCAACGAAAAAGGTATCGTCAATTTGTATACTTACTAAGCCAAAGTGGTCATTTTATGTTATTAGCAAATATAAGTCGTATATTAAAAACTATATACAGAACTATCATTCAAAATACGAATGATAAGTTAGGAACCAATAAACGCCTGTTTTAGCTGATTCTTATAAAGTATTAACATATTGCATTACCGTTTCCAAAAGGTAAACAAATTTTAGTTCTTTTAACAATGCCAATAGTACGATTCGCTATATATTTATTATTAAATACGTATAGGTTTACGTTATATCTCGACCATTTACTATACACTTATGTTTACTTTTACCTAGTAAATTTATTACCAAAGCGATTACTAAGGGTTAACCAATTTTCTCAATCTTTGGTAACTACGTGAATATCTAGTCTTTACCTTTATTTTCGTATTCATATGTAATTATACGTAATTTTTCGTATAGCCGCCCTATAGTTTGGCATTGAACCTCAAATAATTCTCGACTTAAAAATTGTAACGTTTAGGTCTTAAAGTTTGAAGTTGACTTTTGGTACAAATTATATAACTTCTCAAATTAGGAAGCTGTTAATTTCAACCTTATCGCTTTTATTCAAAGGTTTATTGGAAATTTTAATAATGCTTTACGTTCGAAATTTCAGTACTAAGTATTTGTTATCATTTTTTCCCCTCCTTACCTAAGTAATATTATAAATACGATCCGGTATGTATTCCTTCTTTTTAATATTCCTCTTTTTATGAAGTCGTTCATATCAGCAGATTTTCATCGGCTTATCTATAACAGGTAAAAGAGGTTCGTATTAGCTTGGTTGCTTAGTTTATAGATTTATATCGTTATTATCCTGAATATAAAGCTTAACTATGGTAATACGAAAAGATATAAAACCGTTAGTAGTTTTAACAATTACTTTAAAATTGGTGATATTTAAGGTTTTATATAGGTCTTTTATTTGTTCAGATTCCGTTACACGAGAACTTTACTTTGTAACGGTAAAGTAAGTACGTTGCTTATCAAAGGGCCATTTCTAATGTTAAGGGTATCGTTAACCTGATGGCGTGTCGATTCCTTTCGTATTTTCTTTTCTTTAAAATTTTAGCATAGATTATTACTCGTTTTTAGGCACTTATTAATAGAGGAGATTTACTCATCAGGCGGGGGTATAATCCAAAGACCAATATTGTTAACATGGGGTCGTTAGGACCTTCAATATCATTCAAGCCCTTTACCGTTATTTAAAGGCGTGCCTCTGGATCCGTAAAGCTTCCAATCTCCTGCGTAAGGATATTGTAATCTCGGATAAGTAAAGCGTATGCCTTTTTAACCTTTCCAATACTTTAATAGGCCTCTACAGGCACCTGTTTACACTAAATTCTTATTATCTTAGTATTTTCCTAAAACTCCACTACCGCAAAGTTGGTGCCAAAATTGTAAATAACAATGTTTAGTAGGCATAGGTACGTATTAATCCACAATATTCTTAATGTTTCTCACGTGTCATTTACCGAAAAGTACTTTAAAAACTTAGCTCCATAAAAAGAGGTTACAAAATTAACGACGTAAAAAATAGGCTTTTTATTTAATTAAAACACATTAATAAAGATCACATAGTTAAATTCCTTGTCGTTTTTTATTATAAACTTCAATTTTCGTGGGGATTTGGTATATGTTTGACAGTAGTCGCAAAGATATTCAATAGCTTTTAAGGTAAAGTATTTCACATTTTTATTCCTTAAAAAATTTAGGACTTTATACAACCTATTAACGGTTAGGTAGTTAAAACGCCGGTGTAATTAACGTATTTTTAACTTCGTTAAGTTTAATACCACTAATTTAAGACCTCAAAGATAAAACTATAATTATCCGCATTTAAAGGCGAAAAGAAGCCTCTAGCCGTTTTTGACTAATTCGTTGACGTTAACGTTAATGTTAACGCTAAGGGTTTTATATGCTTAAAACAAAAAAGAAGGGGGGGTAAGGGACTTGAAAATATAAAACGTAATTGACCTAATAATAATTTAAATTATCGTCATCTCTAATAATGATAGTTATTTGCCTGGTCCGAAGCCAACTTTAGTTCTATTAATATCGTAACGATTAATCTTAACAGTCGTAATACTTTCCCTCCATAATACTACGTACTATGAATAAACTCCTATTAAATACCTCAATACCCCTATATTTAGTATAATGCCTTAAAATGTATGATTTGCATATCTATCGCGAAAGTTAAAGGTATGTAAAAGGTTAGGAGCTTGGTTAAAGCAAAGGTATAGGTTTTCACTATTCTAGAGGTATAAAAAGCATAGTTAATTAGTTATTAAGCCGCGTTATAAATATTAACTTCATAACACTTAATTTACCTAAAGACATTATCGCAGTTAATTGGTTCATCGCCCTCGAAGTTTACGATTTAATTGAAATAATATTATTTGAAAGTGGTAGGGTATTGGATGTAATATATTACCTTTCTATCATTTCGCTCAACAAGGGGGTAGCGAGTTAACTAATAGCTAAACTTACTACAAATCAAATATCTTTTGACATTATTATGACGATAGTACTTATAGTTAACAGGTCCACTTAAATATTAGCCTTATTAGCGCTAACGTAACTTCCATATTCAATTTTTAGTCTATAGGCTAAACCTTAAGCATCAAAGGCGCTCATGGCCGTACTTATAGTCGACGTAATTAACCAAAGTAAAATCTTCTTTAATTACGTTAAGAAAGTTGCCGGTTCAAGGGTATATATTAAATAAGTTTAGTATACGTACTATCATAATTGGAAACGAAAAACGTAATTGGTTCAAAAACCTTTCGTAGGTGATATCTAGGTTTAATAATACGTATTTAAACTTGTTAATACCCGTAACTATTACCCGTACCTGTTTGCGAAATATGGCTTCATTAACGTAAGCTTTCACTATTACTTGTTAGCATAATATCAACTTATCAAGCATCTGTTTAAGCATATCCATTCGTATTTTCTTCTGTTTTTTCTTCGCTATTATTGTAGTTTATCGCGTAATGCCCTAGTTTGTATAGTATTAGGTAAAGTGAAAGTCGTATTCGAAGTGATATTTTATTTTATCATAGACTCCTCGAAAAGTAATTGCTCGGATTGGAAAGGTAAGATAGTAGTTCCTGATGTATCATATAAGGATTTTAAAAAATAGTAAGTAAAAATCAAAAGGAGAAACCTCTATTTACTTGTAAATATTCAAAAAGAGCATTATCTTCGTATTAAAAAGGTTATAAGGTTTCCCGTTATACTTCTTTACATCGTTTAAAATCTTAACGAAACCTGTAAAAAGCTTGTAATTAATATTAACTATCTTAGCAAATCTTGGGGAAAGGTCGTAATAGTTATTACAGTTTTAATTAGTATTTCCTAGCAATTTAAACCTTGGAGCCTCCGAAGCACGGTGTTGAAGGTAATTACCAGTCGCATAACCCGAAGGGTAAAGTCCTGTGATAAAACCCATAGTAGGCTCTTGCATATAGGCAAATCTTCCGTGAAAAGGCTCTTGGGGAACTTGGCGATTAAAGAACTAGAAGGTAATAGAGGCTTAAAAGTTTTAAGGGATTTAACGATTTTACCTAATTAACTGGTGTAGAGCTTCTACGTTAATACTCCCAACCGCATTGGCAGCTATTGCTTTACGTATCCTACTGCCGTTAAAAGCGTACTCCGTATTGCCATATAAAGGTATTGAATTACCGAGTAAGTTAATAGGTTTTTCATCGTTAGCGTATAAAAAAGCTTAATTTAACTATAAGTTAAGTGGAGGTTCCCGAAATTGCATATAAGATAGTTAAGGTTTTTTATTACTTTTTCCCTTAAGGTGT
This sequence comes from Anisogramma anomala, assembly GCA_038502455.1. Lineage (NCBI taxonomy): Eukaryota > Fungi > Ascomycota > Sordariomycetes > Diaporthales > Gnomoniaceae > Anisogramma > Anisogramma anomala. Next base: position 4,322,969 of record JASMMZ010000013.1, on the reverse strand, counting down.
GGTTCTTAAGGGTATTCCTCAAGTTGGACGAGATCGAAAAAGGCTTTTATTGACTTTGTAACACCTTATACTTAAACGTAAATCCTTTATTTCTCTCATTATGACTTAAATCTCGACTTAACACCTTTTTAAATTAAATTTTACATACTAATGGTTTAGTTGTTGAAAAATTCGCGATATTTACTAAATGTACAGTTAGAGTTTTAACCGTTATTATACTTAACGATATAGTATCTAACGAAGTTAGTAAGGTGTTTTCCCGTTAAATCGTTGTAGATATTTTACGCATAGAGGTCTTCTTCGTAATACTTGGTAAAAGTAGTTTCGAGGACCCTAATTGCTTTTTCTCTAACGGTATTGGTAATGCCTTTAAAATAAATGCTTATAATAGTTATTTTAAGGTTTTAGCCTGCGTAAGACTTAGTAAGCGAGGAACTTAAGGATCTGGAGCGTAAAAACCTAGTATTTTAGAGTAAAATCGCGTGGAAACTTGGTAACTTGGCATTGAATGGCGTGATATGGCTTTTTTAACGTAATTTGGTGTTTTTCGCTCAAAGCAACGACTTTAACAATGAAGTCAACGTAAGGAAAGTGAAAAAATTAAAATAAGGGCAAAGATTTAGTTTAAAAAGTAAGGTCGAAAGTCGTTTATTGTTTTTAACCGTGTGACTTAGTTGTTTTTACAGTAATAGCACTCACAGTAGTACTAACCTAGCTGTTTGCTAACTTGCTAAACTTTAAGACCTCTAATAGTTAATCTCAACGTCTTCAAAAAAGATCTGGTAAAAATTTCCTGGTGTTTTTAATAGCGATATCTTCGCTTACTTCCAAATTACCGTTGTGGACTGGCGTAACCCAAAAGTCTTCTCTATTCTCCTGCCATTGTAGACTAGCGCAGTACTAATAGAGGCCCTTTACAAAAATCTTTCCTCTATCCTAGCCGCTGTTGTAGCCGTAGAGCGTAATTAGAAAGTAGCTTCTTCTTTTACTTAGCCTATCTATACTTAACCTAATAAGCACTGATCAGTGTTGGTAGGGCTTTATACGTTACAACATTATCAATTTAATTGGTTGAAGTAACAGTAATATTACAGTAGTCAAGTGGTAGATGTATTGTTCTAGGTTTAGCAGACCACTAGCTGATTTTCACAGTAATCTATATGGCTAATTGCTTGGCCTGTGCCCTAGTATCAGGTGGAGCCATACTGCACTTGGCTTGCAGTCAATTACAGCAGCTCCACACAAAACAATACACTCAAGTTGCAGTTAGCATAGTCAACTTTACTGTAAATAAAGTTGACCTACTGCACTGCAAATACTACTATTCCAACATATACTGTTAATGTAATTTAGATTCTAAAACTTTATTATTTTTCAATCGAGGATAATTTACGAATTTAAGGGTAAGATTACAGACCAACTAAACGAAAAATTACGGTTAATCGTTTAAGAATACGGTAATATAGGTAAGTACTGGATTTTTACATAATCACCTATAATCCAGAAAATTAGCTAACGTTTAAACATCGTTATCATTACTAACTAAATTAATTGTATAAAAGGTTATTTTATATTTAATAGCCAGGATAGAACGTAAATGTATACGTAATTTATCACCGATTTGAAGAGAATCATACTATTAAAACTGTTGGATAAATTCAAGGATAAATTTCTGGTTGATATAATAATACGTTATATGAATCATTTATATGGATTAGCTAAAATATGGGTTTATTGGTTTCCATCATATTATGTGTTTTTTGAAAAATAGGCTAAATATAAATACTTTACCCTTTAACCCGTACTTATTAATTAAAAAGGATTAAAACTTAAATATCGTGGGCATGTAAACTAATGATACCCTTTTCTTTCAAGATATTGGGTTTATAGCGGCGAAATAACGTATTATTAAAAAGTTAGGCCTTTAAAAATATGAACTAATCGAAATGGTAGTAAAAATATATAACTCAGCTTTAATAAATCGTTCATTTATATTTATGGTATTAAGGATAAAACAACATTTGTATTAGCCCATTCTTAAAAGGGCAAAATATAAACCTGACGATTATTAATAAGGCCGACGAGATAAAAATATAAAAATACCTGGAACAAAGGGTTTGTATGGCTTATATCGTTACGTTATATTAACCGAAGGTATTATACGATCTTTCCATCACCGTATAATTATAGGATTTGTAGAACGAGAACTTTAACAAGTAAAATAATAAGATTTAATAGTAATTAAATTAGTTGGAAAAAGGAATTGATACTATTTCAGTGAATTTAACGAAGATAAAGTAAATAATCTTTATATTAGTAAAGTCTAAATACTTATTCACATGAAGTAGGTAAGTAGAAGAGTAATCGTTAGATTGGTATTGTAGTTATAAAAGATGATTCAGGAAGGAGTATTCTAGAGAGTTCACGCTACGAATGGGAGGTTATAAACCTCCTACTCGGGCAGTAGCCCTTTTGCCGTACACTCTAGGATACCCAATCCAGACCGCTCCATGCATTGTCGTGCGACCTGGGATAACCATTCCAGACCGCTCCATGCATGATGCACTTTGTGTCTTGCAAGAGTGCAACCTGCAGCGTGACACATTACCGTGCATATTACAGGACACCACCTTGTAATATAGTGCACTACCACTTGGCCTATGTATATTATCTATGAGGGTATATAGTAATATCCACACTTTACGAACGATTTATTTACCAATAGTATTAACTTTATATTATAAAACGACTTTTTAATAATAATAGTCAACAAAAAAGGTTAAAAAAACAATTTACAATTACTGGAAACCTTATACATTAGATATCTATTAAGTACAAATGTACAATAAGAAATGTATTAACTTTAAAAGTTTACAATATAATAACTAATAGTATATTATAGATTATCAGCAAATAACTGGGATTACTACCAATACTTGTAATAGTATGTATTAACTCACGAAGTTTATATGAATACCTATTGAAATTAGATACAATTAATGAAAAACGTTTAATAATAAACGTAATAACTTTAAAGGAAGTATTCGAAATCCGGAAACTTAATAAATTCCGGTAAATTAACGGTAAAAATAACTCCGCCGACGTTATGGCTAAGGCTACACCTAATAATGCTTTGGAAAGGTTTGTAAATAGCAATACGCTAACTATATGAATGAAAGGCTACATAAACCACCCGGTATCTAACGTAGAGGAATAGGGTTGCCTTAGCAAACTGAAAAACTATCAGGGTAATAACATTGATGGAAATGGTGGTAAAGGTGGTAATGGCAGTAATTTAAATTACTGTCAAAATGTATGTAAGTGGTGGAATACGCGATACGTACAAGTTTGTAACGAAAAACCTATATACGAGAGTTAAGGAATGGAGGCCTCGGAGGAGTGGAATAAAAGGGCTATGAAGAGCCGTAATTAATGTCAATTTCAGTACAAATTAATCGGAATTAACAGGGGTTTAGCTTATTATTAGCTTATGGATTAAAGAGGGATTTCAAAAGTTGCTACCAATTGATGGCAGGCAACGTTGGCGTGTAGGCACAAAACAAAAAGCCGCCAGTATTGGAATAGCAGTCAAATGCAGTACAGTTAAGTCAATTTTACTGTAAGTAAAGTTAATTGTACGTACTGCAAATTGACTGTAGTTTGTGGGATTTGAATACACTGAACTGCAAGTGCAGTACAGTAGGTACCCACTTTAAAGTGGGGCACAGGCTAAAGCGTTTGGCCATACAAATTAGCGTGCAGACCGGCTAGCGGTCTGCCAAACTTAGAACCTACAACATCAATTAACCAACTTTAATGCAGCACCGGTTACTTCAACTAAAGTGATTCGAATCGACTACGTTACAACGATAAAGGCCTACCAACAGATATAATGGTTATTTTACGCATTTACAGGCGTTGAGATTTTAATCCTAGGTTAAAAGGCGTTATATATATCGATGTACCGGACGGAAACACTCGTTCAAAAAATGTGATGTAAAATTCGAATGTATAGATATTTCTCTCTTATAGGAGAGGTGAGTTTACTCAACCTTTACCAAAATGCAAATCTTACACCAAACCTTTCCTTCTTACCCCTTTCAGCCTCAAGCCACAACCCATAAGCTTGTACTAGTCAACTGGATAAATTGATGTACAGAAGAGCCAGGTTCTGTCGACAGACCAGCCGAGAAACCGCTATTTGTACCCTGTCGTACCCGTGTCATTCCTTCCTACCTAGAATTGCTTGCAAGCCGAGTAGTCGGGAACGTCGCTGTATAGCCTACACCGGGTGGGACCCGGTGTATTACCTGCGCATCAGCCGGCCCAGTACAGGTCTACTGTTCTTAGCCCAATCAACCTTCGTAACCCATCCTTGTCTGTTCTGTCCGGACAGTTGTTCCTTCAATGATCTTTCTGACTGCCCTTCGGTGTGCAACAGAAGTGTTGTGCGGTGCGGTGGAGGAAACCTGTCAACGTCAATTCTGCGAGCTGGTCTCACCTCCGTCGATGGTAAGTAGTATAGCGGGCAACCGCCCCCAGGCACCAACCCGGGCTATATGGGTAGATTGCGGGCCTGGCTTTGGGTTATGCGGTATAAACTAGGGACTGTGGCTACTTTCTTACGCGAGGTAATATTCTGTATGCAGGAATCCGTTGCCAATATTCAATTGGTTCCTTAGCTCAATCGGTAGAGCGTCGTACTAATATTTCCAAAGAAATCAGAAGTGATGCGAAGGTTCTGGGTTCAATCCCCAGGGGAACCATTTACATGGTCCTAAAGTTGATTTTTTCCCAGCGTGAGTTTTCTGTACTCTACAGGATTTCACCTCGGCTATTTTGTGTTTGGCCCCCTCAAAAAATGACAACAGTGTAACTTCCCATTATGGAGTGACTGAGTCCCCTAGCCTAATTTACATGTGTTGTTTCAAACAGCTATTTTTAGAGGTTGTTGCTACAAATCTTATGAACTTCATTAAACTTTGAACCTATATACCCTCAAAAGCATTCCCCTAGGTTATGTACCTAGTCTATGTAGTATGGCACTGAAAGTTATTTTGTCAGCTGCTTGGCATTGGGCAAGACATGCTTTTAAACCCAACATTCTTTTAGATAGCAACCTTATAGCTGTTAATACTGCTGTTCTCGGAAAGATGAATGTTGTAATCTTGCTAGTAAGATGCCCTTCATCTACTTTTTGCAGCCTTCAAAACTGATTGCTTTTTTCTCCTCGCGATTAAGCACGAATACTAACACCTCGTTCAGGATTTGTCACATCGTTACTTATGTAGTAATCAATACCATTTTCCTTGATACTGTAAATAATGGCAACTTTTGTTTTGTTTCAGCACGAACTATATCTTTATTTTTAAATTGGAATATTCCCAAGATTTTTCCCCCGCCGAGCCGAACTGCTTCCATGATGTCATTATTTGGGCTGATCTGTCTGTTGCTGTTGTTTGAATCCGGTGTGGCAGGGCTTTGAGTTTAAGCACAGTCTTTGCAAACCTTGCAGAACATTGCTCGCAACCCGGCTTCGTCAGTAGAGGTTGCGGTATATACATTGTACTCGTACTTCTTCATGCGTTGGGTATTGAGTTTGAGACTTGCGCTGTTTGCCGTTTTGAAATGTCTGCTCTTACTGGTTGGGGCATTTGAAACGTGTTTGAGATGCACTGTGACATACAGAATTGTGTTGGGATTGGTCAATGGTGGTTCGTTCGATGAGATAATTTGATGGCTTTGAAAGCGTCGGGAACGGTTATTTTGAATGGAGAGATCTAGGAGTGGCCTTGTAGTTTGTAGCAGTAGTGGTGGTAAAAGCATATATTTAACGCCACACAGCCACAAGTCCTCAATACGGGCGACCTTGCTGACCCATCCGGCTGTACAAGAGCAAACCCGTCAATGAAGTGATTGTTTGCAAGCCGATCAGTCAAGAAGGTCGCTTTATAGACTGGAGTTTATGGTATTGGAGTGCTGCGCAGGTCACCAGATGATACGTTGCAAGGTGAGGGCGGTACAAGAGATCACGATGAAAGCGGTTTAAGGGATATGCGGCGTTCATGTCGTTCTGCGAACTACGGAATTTCGGATTGCTATCCTAACCGTCAAAACATGCCAATCTTGGCTGTCCCACAAACCCTGCCAACATATACATAGTACCAAGGATCGTCAATTATAGTTTGTAGCAGCCCTTGGCCTGTTCCTGCGCCATAGGTTCTCGCTACGGTTTACCCGACAATGACCATTATTGAACGCAGACGTTAACTTCCGGCCTTTTGTTGAGTAGAAATTAACATTGAAGAAGCGGCCACCACACATAGGAAAACATGGATTCATGGTAAATAGGTTCTGGATCATTTTCGAATTTTACTGCAGATAGCTAGAGCATATATTTGGTAGGTAGCATGCACGGAGAGAAGCCTGGCCGTGGCGGCCGTTGAAATTACAGCCATAGCATTGTTCATGGCTGGCAATGCCACGCCATAAGGACCCCCCAGGTGGATCTAGCAATAATAGGCCATATTATGAAGGTTTCAAAGTAGGGCAGCCCAAGTTACTATTCAATTTAGATACGGTAATGCCGTGCAATGCCATAAAGTTACTTAGAGTGAGTTTATAGCGCTAAGCGACTACACCCTATATATGTACACATTGGTATAAATAATATATACATTATGGAAACCCATCGGTAAGAATATCACACTATAAAAAGTTTGTACGAAATCCAATAATGCCGCCCCATGCCATGAGGATATTTAAAGTAAAGCTTCCCATGCTGAGATGGCAGGATATTAGCGATGTATACTTTTTCAGGCACCGTCAGTATTTAGTACCATCGCGTCACCGCTGGATCAATTTCGGGGCTCCCGTAGCTTGTCAGAAACATCTGGGAAACCTTGGAAGATGGATCAACGTCTTTGCAAGCCTTCAGGAATCAGCAGCCAGCGCAATGACAACTTTCTACCTAGTAGAATGACATGAGACCTGTGCCTTTAAAAACAAGATCCCCAATACTTTATTGCAGGGGCACAAGCTCTTTTATAAAGAGCCTATATTTTTCGGCATTGAAACGACGTCAAGACTCACAAATGCTTCTGGGGCTTTGAAGTTCCCGTGTCAAAGCAGGTTCCGCTGAGTAGATTTTTGGCCTTTTCGATACTCGAGGTTTTATCGTTTCGATTCGTCTGCCTCTACAACAATGAAGAGATGAAGTTCTTCGCACTTGACGATTACAATGACGGACTTGTCGACCTCATAGTCAGTTTTCTCGCGGCGGGTGTTGCAACTACCGCTGTATTGCTTCGCTGCTGGGCAAGGACCATCCGAGGAGTCCACTTGTGGATCGATGACTGGCTTAGTATAGCGGCACTCGTCATCTTATGGGCACTAGTCGGTGATCAGGTAGCAGGTAAGGCCCTTCTTCGCTTGATTCGGTACCAAAACATAGGATTGCCCACTCCAAGGTGTGTCAATGAGAGCTGTGACAGTGTACTGACATCACTTCAACGGGACAGATGGGAAACTAGGCATACGAACACACACTGCGGATCTCCCAATTGAGAATTTGGAGACCATGCTCAAAGTCAGTGCAGGAGCAAACAGCTGGGGTTAAATTCCGTTGACTCCCGCTGAACTGACTGTCTTTCTTCTGCCAGGTTCTTTTCTCGGGCCAGCTTCTTTATTCCGTTTGCATACTGTTTACGAAGTCATCTTATATATTCTTTTACCGCCGCATTTTCGTCACCAATTCGTTCAAGACAGCGTCCCTTGTTGTTCAAGCCATCATCATCGCCTGGTTCATTGCGAACATTCTTCAAGTGTTCCTCATCTGCCACCCTGTGAACTCCAATTGGGATACGTCAGTTGTACCGATTTGTGGGCCTCGACCACTGGTATATTCCGTCATGGGTTCTGTCAACGCCGCGACGGATGCCGCGCTTATGATCCTTCCCGTCCCCTATATCAGGCAACTGCATATTGACCGATCGTCCAAGATGGGCGTATCACTCACCTTCCTCTTCGGGCTCCTGTATGTGACTGCTACACTTCCCCTGTTACCCTACGGAAGTAGAACAAAGGCCCTGACAAAGTCCCAGTATCTGCGCTGCTAGCATCACCCGGACCGTCGAGGTCTCCACCCTGGACTTCACCGACCCCAGCTACGAGCTCCTGACGACCAATCTCTGGTCGACCATCGAGCCCGCGGCCCTCATCGCCAACTCCTGCATCCCCTTGTTGCGGGGCCCCTTCCAAAAATTATTTTCCCAGTGCTGGACCCGTACGCGCATTGCAACCGGTCGGACGTATCCACGCGGCTCCACGAGCAAGTCCAGGAGCGTCCGGCCCAAGTCGAAGGCGCTTTGGAGCTACAGATCTAGGAATGTCACTGCGGAGGATGCTTTCCCCCCGATGTCGCGCAGTCGAATGATCGACGAGGAACAGCCTGTTGGATTAAGGTTCACTAGTGAGGGCGCTGGTTCTGCTAGCGATGTTGAAGTTGCGCAAACAAGTGTCGCCGCCGTTGGGACTGGTGGCGTGACTGATATTGAGATGGACGACTTGGAGCAAAATACTGTCTATGTACGGCCAAATTTGTTCGTTGTACATGTGAAACCTTCGAAGTCGATTTCAGAGGACAGGTGTACCCTGTGAGTCACTGTGATGGTACCGGTACCATACGATGCATGTAGCCTATCAATATTAGTACGCGAGTTTGTTTAGCGAATTGCATTTCCTATTCATTTATCAATAACGATAAACTCATACTTTTCATGAGAACAACAATGTTGAAATGGAAATCGAGTTATAGTTTTAGTTCATCGTTAAACCGTGCTAAATCGTATATTTCAAGTACATAACGCAAACCACTTTTCAATTTTCCGAAAAATCATTCAAGTACTGTAAAAATTCAAATTATCAACGAAAAAAGGTATTCAACAATAACAATGATTGTTATTTAACACAAAAATAACAAATAAATTGTAATGTAGGTTTTATTCATATGTTATATTCGAGTTGAGGTTATTTGTGTGTGCAAACAATAACGGGAACCGAATTGTCGCAATCGCAAACCATACGTATTAGCCTACTACCATACCAATATTCTTCACCACGCTCACCAGTTTTCATTTTCCCTCGTCTTATAAATAATGCTACATATATTGATCTTACTGCCTTTAGCCTGTAATATGAATGGTGTTATTAAAAAAATGAAGAAAAATTAAAATATGAGTTAAAACTTGTATACTTATTTCCAAACAATATTGATTACTATTGGTAGGGCTTTAGACGTTGCAACGTTGTCGATTCGATTGATCGAAGTAACAGTAGTATTGCGGTAGTCAGATGGTAGATGTATTGTTTTAGGTTTGGCAGACCGCTAGCCAGTTTGCATAGTAATTTGTATGGCCAATTGCTTGACCCGTGCTCTAGTGTAAAGTGTGGCATACTGTACTCGACTTACACCTAATACAGTAAGCCTATACAAAACAATACACTCAATCTTACAGTCAGTATAGTTAACTTTACTATAAGTAAAGTTGATCTACTATACTGCAAATACTATTATTCCAATACTAGCGGCTTTTTAGCTTGTGCGTATACGCCAGTATAGTTGACTAATCTTTTCCTAGTAAGTGTTAAATTGCGACCTTGTTAATTGACCAAACCCCTATTAATTTCAATTAACCTTCGTATTGAAATGCACTAATTTGCATGTAAATTAACCATAATTTCCGTCAATTGCCCTATAGTTTCGAGGTTCGCCTTTATCGACTTCCATAAAACGTTCTCTTGCTATAAACCTATGTAGTCCTTTACTTTAGCCGTGCTAATTAAACAAGTTAGCATCGTCAATTTCCTAGCAGTTTTCCAGTTCGCTAGCACATCCCTAACCGCTGTTACATGACTTGGGCTTGCCGGGCAGCTTATCAACATAGCCCTCAATACGTATAGTTAGCTTATTACTATCTATAAACCTTTTAAAAACCTTATTTGGTGATATTTTTGTTATAATATTAGTAGGATTATCCTTGCTGTCAACTTATTGGAACTCTATAATTTCACTCCTTTCGTATGCTTTGTAATGTATTATTACATCGATTATCAGACGTTTTTCGCTAGTAGTTTCGAGTTTCGAAAACTATTTAAATAGGCTTTTCGAGTCGGTATAAATTACTACCGGGATTTGAGGAGTCTTAAACTACCTAGTAATAACGTTAAGCGTTTTCTACAGTATCATGCCTAAATTCAAGCCTATTATTATGTTATAAACTTTTAAAGCTAGCACGTTTTGTATAATCCTTTTGCAATTAATAAAGGTTTAGTAAATTAGGCTACCGATAATTTTAAATTGGGTTTTCCATTTATCTTCGTTAACAAGAGTTATTATGAAGTCGATTTATAAAAACAGGTCAGTATTGTTTACGAAAAACCTATTTATAAAGATTATTAGCGTGGCCTTTAATAAGTCAATTGTGACTATATTAATCCCTTGGTTTAAATTTCGTATTTGCTCCTCGAGTTTTTTATTTAACCTATTAAAGTATTTATTGTGAGCTTTTGTGATTGTGCTGTGATACATTGGTTATATGATGCTTCCAGTTGATATAAGGTGATAATATAGCTGCTATGGGTACGTTATTTAAGGTATTATTAGGCCTTAGCTACATCAGTTTTGTTAATCGTAGCTAAATCAGTATTTTGAACATTTTGACGAAAGTTAAAGTTAGTATTAACATTAAGTATACGGATTGACAACCTATTAAAGTTAAGTTAACTATCTTTTGCTAACGTCGTAACTAGCTTACAATTCCAAAACTTGAAGTCCTTAATCGCTTGTTATTCCGATATTATCAAGCTAACCGTTTTAACAAAAAGATTATCGTTAGTTTAGATATCTATTAGGCTGAAGTTTTTTTACGTTACTAATAAATACTGGTCGTATATTAAAAACTTTATACCTAGTCGTAATTTCAAGTGGGATTGGTAAATTAGGAATTAATAAACGTTTACTTTAGCTAGTTCGTATAGTAGTTTAATATATCGTATTACTGTTTTTAAAGGGTAAATAGCACGTAATTCCCGTAGTAACTCTAACAGTACGATTCGCTGTAAATCCGTTATTAATTACGTATAGGTTTACATTATATTACGTTTATTAAACGTAAACCTAGCTTTAATTTATGCTAGCAATTTAGCTGTTAAAACGAGTATCAAACGCTAGCTGATATTTTAAATTGTTGGCGATGATATAAGGATCTAGTCTTTATCTTCATTGCCGTATCCTCAAGCGATTAAACGTGACTTTTTATACTGCCGCCTCATGGTTTTACTTTTAACTTTGTGGATAATCCTCGACCTAAAGATCGTAAAATTTGGGTTTTGGAGGTTGAAATCGGCCTTTGATACGAATTGTATAACCTTTTGAATTAGTAAACTATTAATCTCGACTTTGTTACTTTCCTTTAAAAGTTTGCCAGAAATTTCAATAATTTTTTATACTCAGAGTTTTAGTGCCAATTTTTCATTATCCTTTTCTTTTCCTTTCAAACAAATAATATTGTAAATATAGCCTGGTATATATTTTTCTTTTTTCAATTTTCTCTTTTTCGGGAGTCATTCGCGCTGACAGCATTTTATTGGGTTATTGATAAAGGATAGGGAAGGTTTGTATCAGTTTGGTTGTTGGACTTAAGAGTCTTTATAGTTAGTAGCCTTAATATAAAACTTGACCTGAGTTATACAAAACGTTATAAGGCCGTTAATAATTTTAATAACTACTTCGGAGTTTACAATACTTAAAATATTATACGGGCCCTTTGATTTACCCGACTTCTGCTATACGAAAACTTTGTTTTACAATAGTAAAACAAGTACATAGATTGTTATAGGGCCGTTCCTAGTATTAAGGGTATCGTTGACTTCGCAGCGTACCGATTCTTTCCGAAGTTCCTTTAGTAATTTACCATAGGCCGTAACCTGTTTCTATGTACTTACTAATGGCAGAGATTGACTTGTCAAGCGTAGGTATGCTCTAAAAACTAGAAACGTCGGCATTAGGCCATTAAAGCATATAATATCGTTCATGCCCTTTACCGCTATTTAAAGGCATGTCTCTAGATCCGTAAAGCCTTTAATCTTTGGCGTAAAGATACTATACATTCGGAAAAATAAAGCGTATATCCTTTTAACTTTTGTAATGTTTTAGTAAGCTTTTATAGGTACTTATTTACACTAAATACCTATTATTTTAACATCTTTTCAAAACTTTATTACTGTGATGTTGGTGTCGGTATCGTAGATAATGACGTTAAGTGAACCTATATACGTATTAATCAACAATATCTTTAGTATTTCCAATGTATCCTTTACCGAGACGGGTTTAGAAATTTAGAATAATCAAAATGTGTTATAAAGTTAACGATATGAAATGTAGGCTCATGATTTAAGTAAAATACATTAATAAAGATCTTGTAATTAAAATCTTTATCTTTTTTAGTGTAAATTTGAATTTTCGGAAAGTTTGGGTCCATATTTAGTAATAGTAGTAAAGCTTTTTATTGACTTTTAAGATAAATCATTCCAGATTTCCGTGCTTTATGAACTTTAGGACTTTATATAGCCAATTAACGGTTAGTTTTGGAATAGTATTACATGCAATGTAGTAGGTCAACTTTACCTACAGTAAAGTTGACCGTACTGCAAGTGTATTTCTTTGTGCAAACTTACTGCATTAGGTGTAAGTTGAGTGCAGTACACTGCACTTAACTCTAGGGCACGGGCCAAGCAATTAGCTATACAAATTACAGTGCAGACCTGCTAGCAGTCTGCTAAACCTAGAACAATAGATTCCATCACTTGACTAATACAATACTACTGTTACTTTGACCACGATTCGAATCGACAAATTTGCAACAATCTTAAGACCTGCGAACACTAATTAGTGCTTATTAGATTAAGTATAGATTGGCTAAATAGAAGAAATGGCTACTTTATGGTTATATTTTGTAAAAGATTAAGGTGGAAGAAATATTTTAGCGAAGGGCCTTTACTACTACACCGGTTTTTACAGTAGTAAGCAAAAAATATTTTTAAGTTACATTGGTATTCATGGCAGTTTAAAGGTAGCGACGGTATCGCTATCGAAAACACTAAAAAATCTTTATTAATCTTTCTTAAAGATGTTAAGATTAACTGTCAAAAGTTTTAAAGTTTGGTAAGTTGGTAAACGGCTAAGTTAGTATTATTACGGGTGTTATTATTATAAAAACGACTAAATCCCTACATTAAATACTTTGAACCTTTGCCCTTAACTTATACTAATGAACAACTTTCCACCTTACTTTTTACACCAAACCTTTGCCCCTACTTTACTCTTTTTACTTCATTCACGCTAGTTCAATCGTTAAGTTTGCTATTTCAAGCGAAAATACCAAGTTACGCCGAGAAAGCCACGTTACGCAACTCCACGCTGAATCGCTTAGTTCCTACGCGACTTTACGCTCAAACACCAAGTTTCCTACGCTTAAGATTACCAAATCCCTTGCCCTACGCGTTTTACACATATTACATAAGTTAGAACGTTAAGAAAGCTACCGTAAGTACTTACTTTCAGGCTATTACTGACACCGCCTAAAAAGAAGTAATTAAAAACCTCGGAATAGTCTTCGTTAACTACTACGACAAATGACTTTGGATTACGGATATTGATAAAACCTTAACTAAAGTTCACCTGACTAACTACGTTGGCTAGTACATCTTTTAATATGACGCTGGTAAAGAGTTTAGCCGCATTGTCCGTGATTTTCAAGACTTTCGCTAATTCTTTGACCATTAAACATTGGATATATAAAATATAATCTAACGTACGATCAAGACCAAGATAAAAAAGGAGGTTACTTACCATGGCATTTACATCCTAAAGAAAACTTTACTAGAACTGGAAAACCCCCTATTTAAACTGGCTTAATAAGAAGATTACCTTTAAACCCCTAATTTTTAAGACCCCTAAGGAAAAGGAAAAGGCGTTAAGGAATTCTAACACCCATATATACGTTTAAAAGGACCTCTACTTTACTCTAAGCTAAGTTAAGCTTTTTTACCTATTAGTAATAATGAATCTGTTAACCTGTTCGGCAACCTAATACTTTTATATAATAACGCGGAGTACCTCCTTAACGGTGGTAAAGAACGTAAAGTAAGGGCCGCTAATGCGGCTAAAGGAATTAAAGTCGGCGCTTTACACTAGTCAATTAAGTAAGATCGTCAGTATTTCTAGAATTTTTAAGTGCCTATTCACTCTTGGCAATTTTATCGACAAACCCCTTAAAACCCTTTTTTATTTAGGTTTGCCTAAACGTGAAAATCCACCACAAATCCTAATATAGGATTTTATCCCTTAGGCTAGGCGACTAGCAATTAACCTTGATACTGCGCTTTGGAGGATTTAAGGCTTAGAATACTAGGAAACACCACTTAAGGCTGAGATAACTATCGCGATCTTCCCCTAAGACCTGTTAAAATGGTAAACATTAATTAAAAATTCCTTACGGACATTGTTAAGATTTGAAACAACTTAAAAAAGTATAACGAAAAGCCCTACAACTTTTTCAATACTGAGATAATACCCTTTCTAAACAGTTGTAAATAAAGAAAGGTTCTTCTTTTAGGTTTTCGATTATTATTCCCTAAAATCCTTATAGGGAATGTTAAGGACTACAACCTGACTTTTCTTACTAAAGCTATTACGTTCCGCAAGATTTATGATAATATAAAGAATTACTTGGAATACGACGTCCATTTTACGTAGTATTACATGAATTAGGCTACCATGTGGTAGATTACAATAATAGAGAAGAAGAACGAGGAGTAAACGCTAATAGATATCCTTAATTAGATGCTCTATAAGTTAATGTTGTATTGGAAAATAATGGGTCAAGTCCACGTTAGCGAAGCCACACTTTGCGAATAGGTATGGGCAGCAGTTACAGATGTTAGAGAATTGAATTCGTCCTATAACGCCTAGATTCTACCTATGAAAGCTTTTTTTAGCTAGTTGCGTTTTTTATTTTCTACTGTAATAATACGTATACCAAATTAGTTTGGTATGTACCTTCAAGCCGGTAACTTCCTTAACGTAAATAAAAAGGACCTTGTTATAGTTAATTACATTAACCGTAAGTATGGTTGTAGGCGTTTTGTTATGACCCAAGTACGTTGGCGGGTCAGGAAACAGGCCAGCATACAGCTGAGCTACCGAGAGCCTGAAGTCTAACACATCAGGCGAGGAACATCTCTTTATCAGCACCAGACTAGGCAATCCTCTAGGGTTAGGGTTATCTAGATCACAAGTGCTCACTGAGCCTCAGTGAGCACCAGTGAGCCTTAGTGAGTACCGGTGAGTCTCAGTACTGAAGATGGTATGAAGGCCATAGGATATAAGGACACGATCAGTACCATATAGATAGTATTTACTTCATAGCTCTTCAGTTGTCAATCTAAGTATTCAGTCTATACACCCGAATAGCCTAACAGCTAGTGATTATTCTATAGCACGAACAAACATCTTCTTGATATTGCATCTTTGTTACCTCTGCTACCTTACTGCTAACATAAAACTCCTGATACCTTCTATTTATTCACGGGTATTTAGTGTGATCATTACACGTTTCTAACGATTAAGGTTTAGCTTACTGGCTGTATACTAGAGTTAATAACCACGCTAACGCTGATAAAGCTAAGATTTAGGCGGACCTATTAATTGTAAGCACTATCGTCAAAATAGTGGTAAAAGATGTTAAATATATAGTAAGCCTAGCTTTTAGTTAATACCACACTCCTCCGCCAAACTTAATAAAAAAGGCAGTATATTACGCCTAATACCTTACTACTTTTAAATAGTATTACTTAAATCAAATCGCAGACTTCGAAGATAAAGAGTTAATTAACAGAGTTAATGCCCCTAAGCAAATGAAGTGATACGAAAATACTACTCCTAGTACGGCATAGTAATTAGTCGACTACGCTTTCTTATATCTTTTAGATGGTAAAGATCCTTACCTTTATCCTAATTAAACCTCCGACCCTTTATACACCTTTAATCTTCGCAATTGTAACATGAATCACACTTTTTAAGGTATTATATTAGACATAAAATTAGTAGGGTAATTAATAGGAGGCTATGAGTAGTACGTGATATTACGAAGGGGAATTACTACAGTTACTGAAATTAATCGTTACGATATTAATAAGGCTAAAATTAGATTGAAACTAGGAAAATAACTATCATCATTAGGGATAACGGTAATTCAAACTATTATAAGAGAAATTACGTTTTATATCCTTAAATATCCTAAATTTTTCTACTTAGCTTAAAGGATATGAAGACCTTCAACGTTAACGTCGACGTTAACGTAAAAGAATTAGTTAAAAATGGTTAAAGGTTTTTATTTTCCTTTAAGTGAAGGTATTTGTAGTTTCATCTTTAAGGCCCGGAAATAGTAGTGTAAAACCTAACGTAGCCGGAGATATGTTAACTACACCGGCGTTTTAACTATACAGCCATTAATAGATTATATGAAGTTCTAAAGTCAATAAGGTATAAAATTATAAAATACTTTACCCTAAAAATATGAAAAAAAAAACTTTACCATTATTATTAAATGTATATCTAAGCCCTCCGGAAATTTAAATTTACATTAAAAATGATAAAGATTTCAATTATGAAGTCTTTATTAATGTGTTATACTTAGATAATAAGCCCGTTTTTTCATCGTTAATTCCGTAACCTTTTTTTACGAGGCTAAGTTTTTAAAGTCCCTTTTGGTAAAGAATACGTGGGAAACGCTAAGGAGACTATATATTAATACGTATTTAAGCCTATATAACGTTATCGTTAACGATAACGATATCAACTTTACAGCGGTGAAATTTTGAAAAAAATATTAAGATAATAGGTATCCACTTTAAATAGATACGTGTGGAAACTCACGAAAGCATTGGAAAGGTTCAAAGGGCATAGGTTTTACATCGCCGAATATATAATATTTTTACGTTGGAAATTAAAAACTTTAAGGATCCGGAGGCACGTATATAAATGGCAGTAAAAGGACTAAACTATAATATGGGCCCTGACGGCTTAATGCCAACGCTTTTGGTCTTCAAAACGTATCTACGCCTAACGAATAAATCTCCGCCCTCGGTAAATACTTGAAAACATATTACGGCTTACGGAAAAGCTTTAAGGGTGTTAGGAAGAGAATTGGCACGTCTCCAAATTAATAAGGCCTTTAATACCAAAAACGGCTTTATAACAATCGAGGTACTTGATTTATTTTTATAAAGTGAAGTTTTCGTATAATGGAAGCCGGGAATATGAAAGGGCTCGTACAAGACATTAAGTATTGTAAACTTCGAAGTAGTTGTCAAAACTACTACCGGTCTTGTATCCTTTCAAACCACTAAGGTTAAACCTTATATTAGGGCTTTTAACGATAAAACCCTTTAATTAAAGTAACTGAGTTGATACAAATTTCTCTTATTTGTTATCAATAATCCGATGAAACGTTACCGATGCGAATAACCTTCCAAAACAAAGGAATGTTAAAAGAAAGAAATATATACCAGGTCGTATTTATAATATTGTTTAGTTAAATAAAAAGAGAAAGAGATAGCGAAAACTTGGTACTAAATCCCCGAATAAAAATGATTATTGAAGCCTTTGGCAAACTATTTTAAAAAAGCGATAATATCAAAATTAACAGCCTACTAACTCGAGGGGTTATATAATTCGTATCGAAAACCGATTTTGACCTTGAAAACCTAAACGTTACGATTTTTAAGTCGAGAATTATTTATAAGGTTAAAGGCAAGACTTTGGGGCAGCCGTACGAAAAATTACGTTTGATCATTTAAGTATACAGAGATAAAGGTAAGGAGTGAGTTCTTACGTAATTGTTAACTATTAAAAAAATTAGTCAAAGCTTAGTAATTGTTTTAATAATAAGTTTGTTAACTAGGTTTAAAGGTAAATTTAGGTTTAATAGCTAAAATATATTGTAAACCTGTATCCAGCTAGTAACGGACTTATAGCAGATCATATTGTTAAAATTACCATAGAAACTACGTGTTATTTACATTTCAAAAAAGGTAATACAGTATATAAAATCACTGTACAGATTAGCTAAATAAGGTATTTATTAATTCCGAATCTATTAATCGTACTTTAAATTACAGTTAGCGATAAAGTTTTTAACATACGACCCGTATTTACTTGTGACGTAAAAAGAGGATTTCGGCGTAGTAAATATACAAATTAACGATACCTTTTTCGTCAGCACAGCTAGCTTTATGGTATTAGAATAGCAAGTAATCAAGGACTTTAAGTTCTGGAATTATAAGTCAGTAATGACGTTGATAAAAAACAGTTAATTTAATTTTAACGGATTGTTAATCCGTATATTTGATGTTAATATCGGTCTTGGCTTTTGTTAAAAGTGCTAAGACTTTTTTTTTGTCTATGATTGATAAGACTAATGTAGCTAAAGCTTAATGGTTTTTGGAATAGCGTATTCAAGGTAGCTATATTGCTACTTTATACTAACCATAAGCCTTTTACGACCTTTTCATCGCGGCATAAACGTAAAACCCAGTAAATAAGGACTTTAACCAGCTGAAAAAGAGGTTTTAGTAATAGATACGAAACTTAAACAAAGGAATTAATATGGTTTTAATCGACTTATCAAGAGCTAAATTGATGAATTTTTATGGACTAGTTCTTTATAAATTAAATTAACTTATTTTCACAAATCGGCTTCATAATAACCCTTGTCAATGAAAAAGAATGGGAAGACTTATTTATATTATCGGTAGCGTGATTTAATAGACCTCCGTTAAGTGTAAAAAAATCATACGAAGCGTTTTGGTCTCGGAGATTTACGGCATAATAACGGGCTTTAACGTAGGTATAGCACTATAGGAAACCCTTAACCTTATTATTAGATAGCTGAAAATTCCTCCTATTTTGGTAGTAATTTGTATCAACTTAAGGAGCCTTTTTGAATACCTTTTAAAGTTCAGAACCATTAGCGAAAAACTCCTGATAATTAACGTGATGGTACTGCGCGAAGCCTACGAAAGGAGGTAGATTAAAGAATTTAGATGAATCGACGGCAAAGATAATCCTATAGATCCTATAACAAAGACGGCATCAAATAAGACCTTAGAAATGTTTAGAAATAATAATAAACTGACTATACGTATCGAGGGCTACGTTAATGGACTGCCCAGAAAGCCCAGATTACGTAACGGCGGTTAGATATATAGTGGAAAATTGGAAGACTGCCAGAGAATTAACGATACGGATTTATTTGATTGATAAGGTTTAAGTGAAAGCTTGTAAGGTTCTGTGGCGAAAGAACTTTTTGTAGGAATTGATAAACTCGGGCCTCGGAGAAACGGAGAAATTGAGGTCAAATGGGGTGAATTTGTATGCAATTGGGTGCAATTCAGCATGGAAGTTAACTGGAATTGACAGGGGTCTAGCCAGTTGACGAGGAGGCAATTCAGTGGTAATTAGAAAAGATTAATTAGCTATACTGGCGTGCGCGTACAAACTAAAAAGCCGCCAGTATTGGAATAGTATTACATGTAGTGCAGTAGGTCAACTTTACTTATAGTAAAGTTAACTATATTAAACTGCAAGTTGAGTGTATTTCTTTGTAAAGACTTACTGTATTGGGTGTAAGTCGAGTGCAGTACGCTTCATTTTATTCTAGAGCACAAGCCAAGAAATTGGCTATACAAATTATAGTGTAGACCGGTTAGCGGTCTGCCAAACCTAGAACAATAAATTCCACCACTTGACCAATGCAATACTACTGTTACTTCGACTACGATTCGAATCGACAATGTTGCAACGATCGAAAGACCTGCAAATAAGATTTTTATATAGGTTTCAGGTTATTTAAGTAATTAATTACCCTTTTCGAGTTATTTAAAACGCCGGCAACGTTTTAATAGTATATTGATTATATCATGGCGAATATCCTCCATAATTCTGATGAAACTTACCTTAACGACTTTTTAATTATGTTTTCAATACTAAATAAAACTTTATGGTGAAAGTTCGAATAGTTTTAAAACTCTTTTGTAATACTAGGTTAAAGTTAGATTTAAAAAAGTATAACTTCGTAATTGAAGAGGTAAAATACCTGGGTTTCATCGTAACAGTTAGAATAAGTATTCGAGCCAACTCCGAAAAAGTCCGAGTAGTACGCGAATAAAAGTTATTACGTATTATTGGGAAGGTTCGAAGTTTTTCAGGTTTTATCAACTCTTATGGAAACTTTATTAGTGATTTTTTCGAATTAACTAAATATTTTATCCGATTAACGAAATGAAAAACCGTTAAGTTTAGATGAATCATAGAAAAAACGTATTTAAAACCTTAAAAACACTTTTATTACAGTCCTGCTTTTGGTATATTAGGATCTAAATCGGATAAGGTGGTAAAAACCGATTATTTGAAAACTGTATTAAAAGGGTATTTACTGTAACGGGAAGAAAATAATATTTTATAGTTCATAGCTTATTTTTTTTGTATAATTGAAAGACATGGAACGTAATTATATTATTTATGACAGGGAGTTTTACGTAGTAGTATTTTAGTTAAAGGCGTAGTTTTTGGAATTTCGTAACATTTACAACCCATTTACAATTTTAACAGATTAAAGGGAATTGGAATATTTTTTCTTATCACGTTTGATTTCGGAACGTTAGGTTAAATAGACCGAAGTTTTTTCGCTTTTGTAATACCATTTACGATACTAGCCTATAACCTAAAGCGTCCTACCGCATATATTTACCTGTGAATTATAAAATAACCCCGAAATTGAAAAATACCATGCGTATATCATTTAACATATTTCCATTATTATGTTAAATATGATAATGATAATCTTATATATTATAAAAATGTATATTACGATAGAATTAATAAATCAATTTATTAAAACGGAGGTATAGTTATTAAATTGCAATAATATATGCCTTATAGGAAAGCCGAAGGATATTTAAGTATTAACGTTAACGAAATTACCCCGGACCCGGCCTACGCCCAGGTCGCTGACCAGGATAATGTCGGGGGATACTAAGACGCTGGTATTAGTAGTATCGTCGTGAACCCAGTTTGCGTTAAACTTGTTAATATCTTTAATATCGAAACATTATTTTATTTTCGGGTCGGATATTTTTGCGAAATTACCAAATTAAAGAGTGAAGAACAAACTGTTATATAAAGTTTGTCAATTAACGGGTTCTCAAAACGTTAAACGTTTTCTGGTTGAAGTAAGATATTTAGTATAAATTACGAATTGTAAAATTGATTCGCGAAATACTTTACATTATCTTAATATATTATAACCATTAAATTCAAAACCATTAACGATAAAGATTTTATAGTAAACATACGATTCGTTTATTATAATTTATTCGGGTAAAAACGTTTCAATTCGAATCCTTTAATGAGATCATTATTCAAAAGGGATAGCTGTGAATATTGGATGCTTATATCAAATATATACTTAATATAATAATGCAAAACCTCGTCGAAATTTATAATGGAACCCTTCTAAAACCCTTCCTTATTTTGAATCGATATTAAATATATATTTCCGTCGACTTTATAATCGACCTATTAGTTATCGATAATGATCTTTGGTATTTATTTGTTTTTACGAATCGCTTTTCTAAATTTATTTAATTTGAGGTTATATAATTTATTACCTTCGATATATATGTGGAGCGCTTTCGAAATTAATCATAAAGATTTTATAAATTTTCGGCTTTTACTATTAACGATCGCGGTTGAAATTAAGTAAACGTATTTTTACAACAACACTGTATTTTAAATAAATTTTCATAGCTTTCCTCAACGGTATACTATTATGAATAAATAAATATATCGAATGTATGAATGAGGGAATTTGAAAATACTTACGAATTTTCGTTGCCTTTTCGTAATATAATTAGGTATTATTTTTACCCCCTTATTAATTTATATTAAATAACTAAAAATAGACGGTTATTGGGTTTAATATAAACCATTTAACGAATAGGTACGAAATGACTTTATCTTCAAGATAAGTAAAGATATAAAATCGTCGATCAATCTGGTAGGGTAAGTTATTACGTTTTTAATATATTTACATAAGGTTATGAAGTTGATTTAGGTGACGATAACATATGTTAAACAGTAAATAAAGATGATAAAGAACCTTCGTTAACGTTTATAGAAACAGTATCAATTAAATAACTAAGTTTAGTTTAAACTACGTAATATTAAAACTAATCATCCAAGCAAAAAACTTCGCTAACTTTATAATTAATACTAGGTCATCGATATTTCCAACTTGTTAAATGTTGTTTTTAATATTTTTGATAAATACCTCATATTTTACGTTTATTTGTTTAAGCGGAGGATTACGAACCCTTTAATTTTGTAAATATTATCCGACACTTACCAGAAACCAGTTTTCGTTTCGGATAATTTCATCGAAGATATATAAAAAGAATTTAAAATCTAAGACATTTTCGCGGTAAAATCGGAGCGGGGCGGTATTCGTTTTATATTAATTTATTAAAAAGGCTTTGATAAGCCGGAATAAAAATTGAGAAATAATTGCCAATATATTATGACTTTAAATTAGTTTAAGGCGAAATAAGGTGACGCTGAATTCATAATAGCCCGGTATTTGGACGTCGACTTCGAATATATATTAATTCATTTACGTGAGACGAATAGTCCCACCTCGGAAATAATATGATATTTATAAAAAAAGGGCAATTTTAACTACTACTATGGTATAATATAATAGTTGGGTCGGGTATATATTGCCCGACTTCCTCGGATAAGTGTTCTACCGTAAGGTAGTTTTCAATCAAACCTATTAAAGTTCTACCTATTCGTTATTATAATTATCATTTAAAAACTATGAGTAATGGCGTTATTAACGTTAGGTTTCCTATTACGATTAGCTCCGGATACTAAAAAAAGCCAGTCAGGGTAAGCAATGCGGAGCGGGGTGGACGTTAGTTAACGCCGATAAAAAGGGTTAGCGAAGAGCGGGGCAAATATAGAGCGATGCCGACGATAACGGTTGATGTTAAAAAAGAACGTTAGGGGAAGCCGATAATAACGATTAACGAGGAATGTGACATGGAAAACAACCCTTTAAATAGGTTATTAGGAATTATAATATATTGATTTATGTTAGGGTGACGCGGACGGCCCAAATACTATTTTCCGCCCATTTTCGGTCGACCCGATTAATTTACTCCTAGTAAAAATTCATTGATAAAATACGGGTAAAAACGGGGCTCGTATGGTTAGGTATTAGACGTTGTTCGCTACGTTTTATAAGCAGTAACTTATATTAACTATATTATTTCAATTAATTAAGCTAAACCCATAAAAAGGTATACAGCGGGTATTAAAAAAATTCGACGTAAAAATATTACGTATTAACGTATGGTTATTCGAGGGAATCCTGTTACGGTAAATATGTAAAACCGTAAAAGGCGATGGGGAAATTTTGACAAAGGATAGACCTGGGAAAAAGGGACGATAGGAACATATAACGAAAGGGGTAATATTTACATTACCGAAATGGTAAAAACTTTTTAAATTCGGGTAATATTTCCGATCTAACTAAATTATTTGGCTAATTCGGAAAATATAGAAATAAAAACGGGCCGGTAACCTGAGATGTCTCCCTACTGTCTACGAATGGAGGATAAGATATAGCCTTAGTTTTGAATAATTATAATTAATTTCCGTAATAAAACGCGTAAATTAAATAATACCGTAAATAAACTTATCTGTTGATAGGCCTTAGACGTTGCAACGTTGTCGATTCGATTGGTCTTCGAAGTAATAGTAGTATTGTATTGGTCAAGTGGTGGATGTATTGTTCTAGGTTTGACAGACCGCTAGCCATTCTACATTGTACTTTGTATGGCCAATTACTTAGTCCGTGCCCTAGAGTGAAGTGCAGCGTATTGCATTCGACTTACACCTAATGCGGTAAGTCTTCATAAATAAATACACTTAACTTACAGTTTAGTATAGTTATTTTACTGTAAGTAAAGTTGATCTATTGCACTGCATATAATACTATTCCAATATTGGCGGCTTTTTAGTTTGTGCGCGCACGCTAGTGCGGCTAATCAATCTTTTCCGGTTTCTACTGAATTTTCTCCTCGTCAACTGGTTAGACCCCTATTAATTCCAGTTGACTTTTATACTGAATTGCACTTAATTGCATACAAATGAACCCTATTTAACCTTGATTTCTCCGTTATCCCAAGGTCCGAGTTTATTAACTCCCATAAAAAGTTCCTTCGCTACAAGCCTTTACAAGCCTCCATTTTAACCGTGTAACTTAAACAGATTACTGTCATTAATACCTTGGTAATCTTTTAGTTTGCTAGCATATTTCTACCCGCCTTTACGTAATCCGGGTCGTTTAGGTGGTCTATTAACGTAGCTCTCAATTCGTATAGTTAGCTTATTACTATTCACAAACCTTTCCAAGGCCTTGTTTGGTAATGATTTCGTCATGGCGTTAACGGAACTGTCTTTGCCATCGATTTATCGAAGCTCCTTACTTTCTATCCCTTTATAGGCCTCGCGGAGTGTCATTACGTCGATTATCGGGCGTTTTTCACTGGTAGTTCCGAGTTTTGTAAAGTATTCGAAAAGGTTCCTTAAGTCGGTACAACTTACCACTGGGATAGAAGGAATCTTTAGCTTCCTGTTGATGATTTTTGAGGGTTTTCCATAATGCCATGCCTACTTTAAAACCCTCCATAATACCGTAGACTTCCGATGTTAGCACGCTTCGTATAATTCTTTTATACTTGACGGAAGTCTAGTGGATCAGGTTGCCGATAATATTGAACTGGTTTTCCTGCCTATCTTCATTAACGAGGGTTATTAGGAAGTCGATTTGGCCTTTGAGAGGTCAATTGGAACCATATTGATCCCGCGATCCAAGTTCCGTATTTGCCACTTGGGTTTCCTGTTCAGACGATCAAAGTCTTCATCCATTGGCGTTTGTGCTTGTGCCGCTATGGATAGGTTGTAAGAGGTTTTCGGTTAGCATAAGGTAATAATATAGCTGCCTCGAGTACGTTATTTCAAGTACCATTAAGCTTTGGCCTCGTCAGTCTTATCAATTATAGCTAGGATAGAGCTCTGGCTCTTTTGGCAAAAGTTAAAGCCAGTATTAACACTAATAATACGGATTAACAATCTATTAAAGTCTAGTTGGATTTTTTCCGTTAACGTCGTTACCGGCTTGCAATTCCAAAACTTTAAGTTTTTAATTTCTTGTTGCTTTAGTATTATAAAGCTAGCCGTTTCGACAAAAAAGGTATCATTAGTTTGTATATCTACCATATCGAAGTCCTTTCCTTACGTTACCAGCAGGCACGGGTCGTAAGTTAAGGATTTTATCGTTAGTTGTAATTTAAAGTACGACTGATAGGTTAGAAACTAGTAGACGCCTATTTTATCTCATTTATATAATAGCTTGATATAACGTATTAACATACTTAACAAGTAAATAGCATGGAGTTCCTGTAATAACTTTAATAATACAATACGTTGTAAATCCTTTGTTAACTATATGTAGGCTTACGTTATATTTCGACTATTAATTGTAAACTTACCTTTAGTTTTGGTTAACAAACTTATTATTATAGTAACTATTAAACATTAGATAATCTTTTAAATTGTTAGTAATTACGTAAGGATTTAGTCTTTGCCTTTAATACCATATCTTTAAGCGATTAGGTGTGATTTTTCGTACAGATGCCCCGTAGTTCTACCTTTAACCTCGTAGATAATTCTTTATTTAAAAATCGTGACGTTTGAGTTTTAGAGGTTGAAATCGGGTTTCTGAATAAATTGTATAACCCTTCAAGTTAATAAGCCGTTCATTTCAGCTCTTTTATTTTCCTCAAAGGGTTTACCAGAAGTCTTGATAATCCCTTATGCTCCTGGTTTCAGTACCAAGTCTTTGTTATCATTTTTTTCCCCTACTTACCCAAACACTATTGTAGATGCGGCCTGGTATATATTCCTTCTCTTTAACATTTTATTTCTTTGGTGATCGTCCGCGCCAGCAACATTCTATCGGTTTGTCGATAACGGGTGGGGGAGGTTCGTGTTAGCTCAGTTGCTTAGTTTGTAGGGATTAAGGGTCTTCATATTGAGTAGCTTTAATATATAACTTAACTTAAGTCGTTCGAAATAGTATAGGACCCTTAGCAGTTTCAACAATTACTTCAAAGTTCGTAATACTTAATATCTTATACGGGCCCTTTCATTTGCCCGGCTTCCGCTCTACGAGAACTTTACTTTGCAATGGTAATGAAAATACATCGATTATTAAAGGGCTGTTTCTGGTGTTAAGGGCGTTACTAAGCTAGCAGTGTGCCGATTTTCTTCGCAATTCCCTTAAAGCTTTGCTATTGGCTGCAGTACGTTTCTAAGTACTTGCTAAGGGAGTAAATTCACTTATCAGGAGTAGGTACGTTCTAAAGACTAGAAACGTTGGCACTAAGCCGTTAAGGCCTATAGTATCGTTAAGGCCTTTTATCACCATTTATAGGCGTGCCTCAGGATACGTAAAGCTTTTAATTTACAATATAAGTATATTATACGTTTGACGAAGTGAGGAGTATATTCTTTTAACCTTTCCAATACTTTAGTAAACTTTCATAGGTATCTGTTTATATTAAATACCTATTTTCTTAGAATTCTTTCAAAACTTTACCGCGGCAAAGTTTGTACCGATATTGTGGATAACAACGTTAGGTTGACTCAAGTACGTATTAATCCACAAAATCTTTAACGTTTTTCACGTATCCTTTACCGAAAGGAGCTTTAGAAACTTAACCCCGTAAAAAAAAGTTGTGGAATCAATGATATAAAAAAATAGATTTATTGTCTAAGTAAAAAACATTAAATAAAACGTTGTAGTTAAAATACTTATCATATTTTAACGTAAACTTAAATCTCCGGGGGGCTTAGGCATACGTTTGGCAGTAGTGATAAAGCCTTTTAATAGCTTTCAGGACAAAGTATTCCATATCGTTATGCTTTACGGACTTTAGGACTTTATATAGCTTATTAACGACTAGATGGTTAAAACGTTGGTATAGCTAACGTTTTTCTGGTTCCGTTAGGTATAATACCACTATTCTCAGTTTTTAAGGATAAAACTATAGGTACCTCCACTTAAGGGTGAGTAAAAACCTTTCGCCGTTTTTAACTAGTTTATCTACATTGACGTCGACGTTAGTACCAGGGATCTATATATCCTTTAAGTAAAGAAATAAAGAGGTAAGTAACTTAAAGATATAAAACGTAATTGTTCTTACAATAATTTAAATTACCGTTATCCCTAGTAGTAATAATTGTTGGCTTGGATTGAAGTTAACTTTAGTCTTTTCAGCATCGTTATGATTAATGTTAGTAGTTGTAATGCTTTCTCTCTATAGCGCCACATATTGCAAATAGCCTTTTGTTAAGTACCTTGCTACCCCTATATCTGATATAATACATCAAAACGTGAGGTTCGCGTAACGATTGCAGAGGTTAAAGGTGTATAAAGGATTAAAGGCTTAATTAAAGTAAAGATAAAGGTTTTTACAACCCAAACGGTACAGAAACGCGTAGTCGGCTAGTTACTAAATAGTATTAGGAGTAGTATTTTTGTATCACTTAATTTATTTAAAGGCGTTAGCAACATCAATTAGCTTATCGCCTTTAAAATATACGATTTTTTCTAAGTAATCTTATTTCTAAATAGTGGGGTATTCGGCGTGATATACTGTTTTCCTATCATTACCCTTGGAGGAGGGATGCCGAGTTAACCAGTAGCTAGACTTACCGTAGATCCAATATTTCTTTCTATTATTACGATGATAGTACTTGCGGTTCACAGGTCCACATAGATATCATTGGTGCTAGCGTAATTGTTATTTTTAGTTCAAAATTAAAGGCGATATGCCAAACCTTGAGCGTTATGAGTGTCCGTATTTGCGGTTGATATAATTAACTACCGTAAGATTTTCTTTATTTACATTAATAAAATTGCCAGCTTAGGAGTATATATTAAGCGAGTTTGTTGTAGCGCTATTACTATTGCAACCGAAAAGCGTAACTGGCTAAAGAAGCCTTCATAGGTAGCGTCTAAGTGTTATAAGGCCTATTTGAACTCGTTAACACTTGTAACTGTTACTTATACCTACTCGCGAAGTGTGGTTTCGCTAACATGGGCTTTACCAATTTTATTTTGGCATAAAATCAACTTATTAAGCATTTGGTTAAGGACTTCTATTGGTATTTCCACATTTATTTTATTTGCTATTATTATAATCCACTTCGTAGTATCTTAGTTTATATAGTATTACGTAAGGTAAACGTTGTGTTCGAAGTAACCTTTTATGCCATCGTAAATTTCGAGAAACGTAATTGTTTAAGTTAGGAAAGTTAGGTAGTAATCTTTGGCGTACCTTACAATGATTTCGGGAAATACTGAGTGAAAACTAAAAGGAGGAACCTATATTTATTTGCAGATATTTAAGAAGGGTATTATCTTGGTGTCGAGAAAATTGTAAGGCTTTCCGTTATATTTTTCTGTATTATCCCAGATCTTGGCGAAGTCCATAAGGAGTTTGTAATTGATATTAACTATCTTTATAGGTTTTGGAGGAACGTCGCGATAATTGTCCTAGTCGTAAGTGGTGTTTCCTAGCGGTTTAAGCCTTAGAGCTTTCGAGGTATAGTATTGGGGGTAATTGCTAGTCTCTTAGCCCGAGGGGTAAAGTCCTATAGTAGGATCTGTGGTGGGCTTCCGCGCATAGATAAATGTGAAGGGGGAAGGTTTCTAAGGAGTTTGAAGATTGAATTGCTAAGGGGCGATGGGTACTTAGACATTTTGAGAGATTTGACGATCCTGATTAATTAAATGGTATAGAGCGTTAATATTAATACCTCTGGCCGCGTTGGAGGTTACTGCTTTATTTGTTTTATTATCGTTGAGGGCGTACTTCACCTTGTAAAGTGGGGGTACTAAATTTCCAAATAGTTTAACAGGTTCCTTATCGTCAGCATATGAAGATGTTTGATTTAGTTAAGGGTGAGTTGAAGGTCTCTTGAAACGTGTATATTGGCGTTGAAATCTTTTAATGCCTTTCTCCTTTCCTTGAGGGTCTTGAGAATTAGGATCTTGGGGGCAGTCTTTTTATTAAGCTAATTCGAAAAAGACTGTTGTCATTCTTTTTGAGGTATTGTCTGATATGTAGATCTCACAACTGTTGACCTCGGCTTTTAATTTGGTTTTGACGGTGCATTGGATCGTCTTTTGTATATTGAGAGTTTAGTAGTTGAAAAATTCGCGAAAGTTTTGGAAAGTGCGGGCGCCGCAGCCGAATTCTTCACTGACGTCAGATTCGAGGATGTGTTGATTAACTTAGTTGGTCAAGTAAGCTTTAGTAGAGGTTTTATTAATATCCGTGATTCAGAGTTATTTGTTGTAGTTGTTAACAAAGATCAATCCGAGGTTTTTGATTGCTTTTTTTCAGGTAGAGTCGGTGATAGCTTAAAAGTAAGGACTTACGGTAGCCATCTTGACGTTTTAGCTTATATAGGATGTATAGGGCGAGGAATTTAGTAATCTTGACGTAAATTTGCGCGAGAACTTAGCGATTCGACATAGAGTTATATAACGTAGCTTTCTTAGCATGACTTAGCTATTCTCGGTATTTTCGCTTGAAACAGCGAATTTGATAATTAAAGTGATATAAGGACTGAAAAAGATTAAATTAGGGTAAAGGTATAATTTAAAGGGTGAGGTTGGCGGTCGTTGTTAGTGATAAAAGGCGAAGGTTGTTTGTTGTGGTTATTTGGCCGTAGGACTTCATCGTTTTAACAGTAGTAGTACCCGTAATAGTATCGACTTAGCTGTTTGCCAATTTTCCGAACTTTGAAACTTTTAACAGTTAATCTTAAAATTATTAAGAAAGGTTAATAAAGATTTCTTGGTGTTTTCGATAGCGATACCGTCTTTTAACTTCAGATTACCGTTGGAAGACTGGCATAATCCAAAAGTCTTCTCTATTTTTCTGCCGTTGGAAGACTAGCATAGTACTAATAGAGGCCTTTTGTAAGAATATTTCCTTTACCTTAGCGGTTATTTGACTTAAAGCGTAACCAGAAAGTAGCTTCTTTTTCTACTTAGCTAATCTGTGCTTAAGCTAATAAGAAAATAAGCATTAATTAGTGTTGGTAAGCCTTAGATATTGCAACGTTGTCGATTCGATTGGT
The DNA here is from genome assembly GCA_038502455.1 of Anisogramma anomala. Taxonomy (NCBI): domain Eukaryota; kingdom Fungi; phylum Ascomycota; class Sordariomycetes; order Diaporthales; family Gnomoniaceae; genus Anisogramma; species Anisogramma anomala. The sequence goes on along the minus strand of JASMMZ010000013.1, from coordinate 4,292,566 downwards.
TTTCGAAGTAACAGTAGTATTGCATTGGTCAAGTGGTGGATGCATTGTTCTAGGTTTGGCAGACTGCTAGCCGGTCTGCACTGTACTTTGTATGGCCAATTGCTTGTCCTGTGCCCTAGAGTGAAGTGCAGCGTATTGCACTCGACTTATACCCAATGCGGTAAGTCTCTACAAAGCAATACACTCAACTTGCAGTTTAGTATATTCAACTTTACTGTAAGTAAATTTGACCTACTGCACTGCATATAATACTATTCCAACATTATCTTTTAAATATATTACGAAAAAGGGTTAACTACGATCGATTTTTCTATAAAATTCATTTTTAACTTACCTTATTATAAACCTTTCGATATATACTGAAACTTTACGTACGATACACTCGAATATAAAGAAAGAATACGCCGAAATTAAAAAGGCGATTAATATAGGATATATAAACGTCTTTTGCTTATAAGAGGGGGAGTTCACTTTTATCCTTGTTATCACTAAGGATATACAAGTCGCTTATAATGTAAGAAGGTTATAAAGTATCATTAGCGATAAGGTATTTGTATGTAAAGAGGCGACGTATTTTACGTGACAGCTAATCTTCTTTATCAAAAACGCCTACTTCAGCATAACGTAAGTCACGTTTGTTATAAATATTAACTATAATAACGAGGTAAAGGTTATAAAGCGTTAATCAATAGTTAACAGTTAGGTAAGGTTCGAGTATAAGCGGTAATAGTAAATTTTTTATAAAATGTATAATAAAGAATAAAATATCGAAATGAGGTTAACAGTGTAGAATTTATTTTTAAAATTTACGTTAAAGTCTATATTTCTAGGTATAAACGGATCGGAATCGATAGGAGTTATACATTATATGGTACGTTAAAAGGCGCGTTATACGGTATTAATAAAAAAAGCGATATGTTATACAACACATTAAAGGGCACGTTATACGACGTCAGTGACTTAGGATAAAACTAGCCGAAACGTTATACGGCGCGTTAAAAGTTACGTTACTGGTCCGTATTTAGTTCACGATCGGCCCGTGTATTAGGCGAGCGAGGCCCATATTCTACGTTTAACCAGCAGAATACCGTATCCCTTACAACATTTAAGGAAAAAGGGGGCATATTATAAACTTAAGCCATTCGCTATTAAATCTATAAGTTACGTAACTATTTATCTAATAGGATATGTAGTACCTGGTCCGGGCCTAGTCCAGACGCGGTTCGGGTGCGGTCCGTATATAGTACGTGCGAGGGCACGTAATTGGTTGAGTACTGACTATTCTCATAGATCCTGAACGAAAGGCTACTGTAGTCTCTTCTAGTCTTCCGCCTGTATCTCAATAGTAAACCCTATTTGGCATCTACTTGGCTTACTATTGTAAGTCGAACCATAACATAAGATATGTTCATTTCGCCAGTTAAAGCTTTTATATTATAGATTATAAACTTATACCGTGATTGATAAATTGTAAGATGATTCTGTTTGGTATAAAGTGGCGATATAAGTCGTTTAAACACCTTTTTGAGTTATCATTGAGGTTTTACCTTGTTAATCTCGTCGATTTTCGTTAGGATTATGGCTTACATTTTTTAGCGTAAGTTAAGGTACGTGTTACAGATATTGTCAATTTTATAGATGTGGATTGACGATTCGTTAAAGTTTAGTTGTATAGTTTCAACCAACGTTTCAATTTGCTTACATTTTCAAAGGCTTATATTTTTGATGGAATGTTATTTAGTCGTTATAAACTTAGTGTTTCCAAGCAAGCGTGTATCATTAGTTTTCATTTTCACTATGCCGAAGTTTTCACTTTACGTGATCAATAGGTATAGGTTAAATGTTTATGTTTTTAGAACTAGTTTTCTTTTCAAGTGGATTCGGTATGTTAAAAATGGATGGATACTCGTTTCAACCAATTAGTATAGATATTGAGCATATTGTACTACTGTTTTAGTAAAGAATTTGTCTTTTTTTTTAGCTTTAGTAATACAATTAGTTAACGATTCGTGGAGAATTACATGTAGTTTTGTGTGGTGTTATAGCTATTGAGAGGGGGTTAACAGTTACTGTTACTAGTTAAATCAGTAGCAATTAGGATGATTAAGAGCTAGCTGGTTTTCTGAATTGTAGGAAATTAAACAAGTATATAATTTTTGTTTTTATCATGATATCCTTAAAATATTAGCCTTAATTTACTGTATAGCCGGTCCGTTTTTTTTTTTTTCGAATTTTGTTAGAGGTATAAGTTGGACAACTTTATATATAAGGAGGCTATCAATTTTCATTCGATGGATCTTTTGAAAGTTTTACTTAATGTATCAATATTATTTTTAGTATATGGCTTGAGGGTTAAATTTCTTTCAGAATTTGTCTTTTGCAATATTAAAGCTGTTCAATACGTTTCTTCAAATTTATTATCATTATATTCGTCTTGTCATTTAGCGTATATCTTTCTTTTATGTGGATTTTTACGTCATTGACGCTTATATGCTTGTTAACAGTCAGTGTTGAAGGATTATACCAGCTAATTTTCTCGGCTTAAGGATTTTTATGGGGTTCAAGGTCTTTTCATACGGTTGTACCTGTGTAATACGGAAAATGATAGGACCGTTAGTGGTTTTAATCATTACGTTTGGGTTAGCAATATTTAGTATTTCATAGGGTTAATCTTATTTATCCAGATTTTTTTACGAAAAATTTTCCATTTAAAAAGGTAAAAACTATACACTTATTATCGACAATCCGTTTTTAGTGCTCATAGTATTGTTGATTTGGCGTCATGTAAATTCTTTTCTCATTTTCTTCACTGCTTTATTATATATCATAACTTGTTTTTAAATCATTATTATTGGTAATGATTTTGTCTTTATACGTATATATATATATATTAAATACTCATAAAACTGGTATCAGACCGTAAAGATTCATGGTATCGCTTAAGTCTTTTACTGCCTTTTATAGTTTTCTCTTTGAGTTTGTGAAACTTCTTATTTTTCAGTCAGTATATTGTAAGTATTTTATAAAATCATAAGTTTTTTGTCAAAATACGTATGAGTTTTAGACCTTACCAATTCATTAATTAGTTGCAATGAACATTTATTTGTACTAAATTCCTATTTATATGAAGTGAAGTTGTGATTTTATTACGGAAAAGTTGAAATTAATATCGCGAATTGATATGTTTGAAGGTTATAGGTACGTGTTAATTCACAAAATACGTGACGTTTTCTATTGGAATAGTAGTAATTGCAGTGTAGTAGGTCAAATTTACTTACAGTAAAGTTGACTATACTGATTGCAAGTTGAGTGTATTGTTTTATGTGAGCCTACTGTATTGGCTGCAAGTCAAGTACAGTATGCGCCTACTCCACACTAGAGCACGGGCTAAGTAATTGGTCATACAAATTACTGTGCAGACCGGCTAACGGTCTGCCAAACCTAGAACACTATATTCACTACTGGATTACGTAATACTATTGTTACTGTTGGAATAGTACTATGTGAAGTGTAGTAGGTCCATTTTACTTACAGTAAAGTTGACTATACTGACTGCAAGTTGAGTGTATTATTTGTGCGGACTTACTGCATTGGATGTAAGTTAAGTGCAGTACGCTGCACTAAACCCTAGGTCACGGGCCAAGTAATTGACCATATAAATTACAGTACAGATCGGCTAGCGGTCTGCCAAACCTAGAACAATACATGCACCACTTGACCAATGCATTACTACTATTATTTAGACCACGATTCGAGTTGACAACGTTGTAACAATCAAAGGCCTTACTAATACCGATTAGTACTTATTGGGTTAAGCATAGATTAGCTAAGTAAAAGAAAAGGCTAATTTTTCATTGTTACGTTTTGCGTTATCGTTAGGGTAAAGGAAAGATTTTTGCAAAGATCTCTTATTACTATGTTGGTCTTTACGGTAGTACGTAAGAAAAACCTTTGAGCTGCGCTAGTCTTTACGGCATACTCTAGGTAGCGACGGTATAACTATTAAAAACAACAAGGAATATTTATTTACTTTTAAAAAAAGCGTTAAAATTAACCACTAAAAGTCTTAAACAACAAGTTGGCAAAACGGCTAAATTAGCACTACTTCAAGTGCTACTATTGAAAAACGACTAATTCCCACGGCCAAAATAATGAATAAACTTCGCTCTTTAATAATAACAAACGATCTTTGACTTTACTCTTTAAATAAAACCTTTCCCTGTACTTTATTTATTTTCACTTCCTTTACGCTATTTTCATTGTTAAGATCGATGTCCTAAAGGAAAACATGAAGAATCGCCAAGTCGTGTCGAAAAAGCCACGTTATGTGACTTTACATTAAATCGCCAAGTTTCCACGCGACTTCACACTAAAATACCAAGTCCCTACGCCCTATATTACCAAGTCCCTCGTTTACCAAGTCTTACATCGCCATAAATATCGATATAATATCTATTTCAAAGATTTAGAAAGAGATTGGCGCCTTAAGATTCTTTTTTATGAAGCAATACGACGAAAATCTTTAAGGGAAAAATATTAACAAAAACTTAATCAAAAAATACTTTCCTAACTTCATTGGCTATTACATTGTTAAGTACAGTAATACTAACAATCCTAACCACACATTTAGTAACTTTCTTAACCTTCTTTCACAACTGGATTCATAATATGTAAATTTTAATCTAAAAAAGAGTTAGGATAATGATAAAAGTATAATTTAAGCCGTAGGAATTTTATATATCATTATAAGGTAATATAAGGTTGGTATAAATTTTTTCTAATTAACTTAACTTTCGGAAACCCTTTGAAACTTATACCTTAAGGAAAAAAGTATTAAGAAACCTTGCCGCTATTACATACGATTTAGGGGACCCTTACTTTACCTCTAACTAAGTTAAACCTTTTTACGCGTTGGTATTAAGGAACCTGTTAGCTTATTTGGAAGACTAACACCTTTAATTAATAGCGCGGAGTACGCCCTAAACGGTGGTAAAACTCGTGAAATAGCGGCCGTTAACAAGGCTAAAGGTATTAACGTCGGCGTTTTATACCTGTTAATTAAATGAGATCGTTAAATCTTTTAAAGTATTTACGTCCTCCTTCTCCTTCAATATTTTAATTAAAATCTCAAAACCCCTTCAAAACATTTTGTTAGAAGATTTGCCTACACGAGAAAGCATATTATAGGTTTTACTACGGGAATTTATCCTTCGGGTTAAACGATTAGTAATTACCTTTAACACTGTGCCTCGAAAGCTTTAAGGCTTGAATTTTCAAAAAAAATACTAATTAAAACTGGAATAATCATCGCGAACTACCCCTAAAACCTACCAAGATAGTTAATATTATTACAAATTCCTTAAGAACTTCTCCCAGATTTAAAACGATGTAAAAAAGTATAATGTAAAGCTTTAAAACCTCTTCAATACTAAGATAATGCCCCTTTTTAAATATTTGTAAGTAAACAAAGGTTTCCCCTTTAGGTTTTTACTTATTATTCCCCAAAATCCTTATAAGGTACACCAGAGACTATTATCTAACCTTCCTCACCTGAGCTACTACGTTTCGCGAGATTTATGATGGTATAAAAAGCTACTTCGAATACGATATCCACCTTATACAATATTTTATAAATTGGGTTATTATATGGTAGATTATGATAATGGTAAAGACTAAAAAGGGGAAAATATCAATCGATGTCCTTAACCAGATGTTTAAGAAGTTAATGTTGTGTTAATAAGTAATGGAGAAAGCCTATACTAGCGAAATTACACTTTACGAATAGGTAAGGGTAGTAGTTACGGGAGTTAACAAGTTTGAATACATCTTACAACGCTTAGATGCCACCTAAGAAGGCTTTTTTAGCCAGTTGCGTTTCTCGTTCACTACTTTAATAGCGCGTATACCAAACTCGCTTGTTATGTACCTTGAAGCCTACAACTTTCCTAACGTAAATGAAAAATACCTTACGATAGTTAATTATATCGACTGTAAGTACGGTTACGGGCGCCTTTAACGTTTGAAGTTTGGTTTATCGACTATAGACTGGAGGCAGTAACCACGTTAACGTTAATAAGGTTAATATTTAGGCAAACTTATTAACTGTAAGTACTATTATCGTAATAGTGGTAAAAGATATTGGATTTATGGTAAGTTTAGCTATTAGTTAACTCGATACCCCTTTGCCAAACGAAATAACAAAAAGTTAATGTATTGTATCTGGGACCTTATTACTTTTAAATAGGATTACTTCAATTAAATTGCAAACTTCGAAAACGACGAGCCAATTAACGAATATAATACCCCTAAATAAATTAAGAAATACGAAAATAATGTTTTTACTGCGGTTTATTAAATAGTCGACTACGTCTTCCTATACCGTTTAAGTGGTGAAAACTCTTACCTTTACTTTAACCAAGTCCCTAATATTTAATAACCCTTTAAATTCCACTATGGTTACATGGACCATATGTTTTAAAGTATTATTTTAAACATAGAGGTAATAAGGTACTTACTAAGAAGCTATTTACAGTAAGTTATATCATGAAGTGAAAACACTATAAATATTTATATTAGTCTTTACGATACTAATAAGGCTAAAGTCAACTTGAGATTAGGTAAATAATTATCGTTATTAGGAATAACGGTGGTTTAAACTGTGATGGGAGCAATTACGTTCTACATTCTTAAATATTTTACTCCATTTCTTTTTTATTCAATGGATATAAAAAACCTCAGCATTAACGTCGACGTTAATGTAAACGAACTACTTAAAAAAGGCTAAAGGTTTCTCCTCGATTTTAAGTGGGGGTACTTATGGTTTTATCTTTAAGGTCCGAAAGAAGTGGTGTTAAACCTAACGAAGCCGAAGATACGTTCATTATACTGGCGCTTTAACTACCTAGTCGTTAAAAAGCTGTATAAAGTTTGAAAGTCCGTAGAATATAAAGATGTGGAATATTTTGACTTAAAATCTATTAAAAGATTGTGTCACCATTATTAAAAGTACATTTAACTCCCCCCAAAATTTAAGTTTATACTAAAAAACGATAGGGATTTTAATTACGAGATTTTTATTAAAGTGTTCTACTTAGATAACAAGCCTGTTATGTACATTGTTAACTTTATAACCTTTTTTTTACGAAGCTAAGTTTCTAAAGTCCTTTCCAGTAAAAGATACGTGGAAAACGCTAAGGATGCTGTAGATTAACACGTACCTAGGCTTACTTAACGTCGTCGTTTACGATGATAATACCAACTTTGTAATGGCAGAATTTAAGAAAAACGCTAAAATAATAGGTATTCGATGTGAATAGGTATCTATGAAAGCCTATTAGATTATTAAAAAAGTTGAAAAGGTATGTACACTACTTCGATGAGCGTATAATATCTTTATGTTGGGAATTAAAAGCTTTACAGACTTTGAAGCATGGCTTTAGATAACGGTAAAGGGCCTGAATAATACTATAGACCTTAATAGCCTAGTGTTAACTCTGTTGGTTTTTAGAACATACCTACGTCTAACGAGTTAATTTCTGCCTTCGGAAACTACTTAAAGCGTATTACGGTTTACGGAAAAGCTTTAAGTAAATTGCAAAGGGAATTGGTATGAAGTTAAGTTAATAATGCCCTTAATACTTGGAACGGCCCTTTGATAATTGATGTATTTTCTTCATTATTACAAAGTGAAATCTTTATGTGGTGGGATTCAGGTAAATAGAAAGGCTTATACAGGATTTTAAGTATCGCGAACTCCTAGGTAGTTATTAAATTTGTTAACGGTTTTATATCTTTTAGAATTACTTAGGTTAAGCTCTATGTCATGGCTACGAACGATAATCATTCTTAAGCTAAGTGACTAAGCCAATACGAACCTCCTTAACTTATAATCGAGAAGCCAATAAAACGCCGCCGGCGCGAACAGCCCCTAAAAATAAACTTTAAGGAAAAGGAATATACATTAGGTTGTATCTATAATAATACTTGGATAAATGGAAATAAAAAGGATAACGAAAACTTGGCACTAAAACTTCGAACGTAAGGGATTATCAAAACCTCCGGCAAACCTTTTCAAAAAATCAATAAAGTTGGAATTGATAGCTTACTGACTCTAAGGGTTATATAATTCGTGTCTAAGACCGATTTTAACCCCTAAAGCCTAAAAGTTACGATTTTGAGGTCAAGGATTATTTACGAAGTTAAAGATAAGACTACGTGGCGGCCGTACGAAAAATTAAGTTCAATCATTTAAGGATATGACGATAAAGAGAAAAACTAGATCCTTACGTAGTCGCTAACAATTTAAAAGATAACTAGCGCTTGGTGATCGCTTTGATGGTAAGTTTGTGGACTAAAATTCAAAACTAGTTTATATTTAATAGCCGTAATATAATGTACGTTTATATGTAATTGATAACGGATTTACAAAATATTGTATTACTAAAGCTACTATAAAAACTACGTGTTATTTATCATTCAAAAATGTAACGTGTTCACGGTAGTTTTATTGCCACTTTATGCTAACTGGTAGCCTCTTACGACATTTTTATCCCGGTATACGTATAAAATCCGGTAAATGAAGACTTAGACCAGTTGAATAGTAGGTTTAAATGGAAAATGCGAAACCTAGACCGCGGGATTTATATAGTTTTAATCGACTTATTGAAAGATAAATTAATGATTTTTACAAGCGGGTCTTTTATAAATAACACCGACCTATTTTTATAAATCGGATTTTTAATAACCTTTATCAATGATGATAGGCGGTAAAACCAGTTTAATATTATCGTTAACCTGATTTATTAAACCTGTGTTAGGTACAAAAGAATTATACAAAGCGTACTAACCTTGGAGGTTTACGGTATAACAATAGGTTTTAATGTAGGTATAATACTACAGGAAATACTTAACCTTATTACTAGGTAGTTAATGATTCTTCATATCCCGGTAGTAATTTGTACCGACTTAAAAAGCCTATTCGAATACCTTTCAAATCTTAGAACCACTAGACAAAAACGATGAATAATCGACGTTATAGTACTTTGTAGAGCGTACGAAGGGAGGTAAATTAAGGAATTCCAATAGATCAATAGCAAAGATAATCCTCCTGATATTATGATGAAAGCAGCGTCGAATAAGACTCTGGAAAGATTTGTAAACAGCAACATACTAACTATACGCATCGAGAGCTAAGTTAATAGGCCGCTTACAAAACTCAAGTTACGTGTCAACGATTAGGATTATACTGTCAAACTGGAAAACTATCAGAGAAGTGGAAGTAAAGGTTACAATAACGATCTATTTAACTAGTACGGCTGAAAGTAGAGGTTTATGAAGGCTTGTAACGGAAGAAATTTTTGTAGGAGTTGATAAACTCGGACCTTAGAGTAATGGAGCAATTGAGGTCAAATAGAGTTAATTTGCATGCAATTGGGTGAAATTTAGTATGAAAGTCAATTGGAATTGATAGAGGGTAAACAAGTAAACTAAGTCGATATTTAGTGCTAACTAGAAAAGATTGGTCAATCATACTAATGTGCATGTACAAACTAAAAAGATGCTAGTATTAGAATGGTAATACGTGCAATTTAGTAAGTCAACTTTACTCACAGTAAAGTTGATTATACTAACTATAAGTTAAGTATATTGTTTGTGCGGATTTACTATATGAGATATAAGTTGAGTACAGTACGTTGCACTTTAACCTAGGGCACGAGCCAAGCAATTAGCCATACAAATTACAGTGCAGACCTGCTAGTAGTCTACCAAACCTAAAACAATACATCCACCACTTTACCAATGCAATACTATTGTTACTTCAACCCCTATTCAAATCAACAACGTTGCAACGATTTAAGGCTCTACCAATAATTACTTCGATTAATCAAATCGACAACGTTGTAACGTCTAAATCCCTACTAATACTGATTAGTATTTATTAGGTTAAGTATAGATAAGTTAAGTAGAAGAAGGAGCTGCTTTCCGGTTACGTTTTGTGAAAAATTAAGGTAGAGGAAAGATTTTTGAAAAGGGCCTCCATTGTTGCATCGGTTTTTATAGTAGTAAGTAAAAAGAAGTTTTAGGGTACGACGGTTTTTACGGAAGCTTAGAGGTAGCGACGGTATCGCTATCGAAAATACCAAGAAATCTTTACCAAAAATCCTTTTTGAAGACGTTGAGATTGACTGTTGGAAGTCTCAAAGTTCGATAAGTTGGTAAACGGCTAAGTTAGTACTACTGCGGATGTTATTATTGTAAAAACGACTAAGTTTTGCAGCTTATAACTTTGAATTTTCGACCTTTACCTATAATAATAAACGAATTTCGACTTTTCTCTTTATGCCAAACATTTGCCTTTATTTTACTCTTTTATCTTCCCTTACGTTAATTTAATCGTTAGGATCACTGCTTTGGGCGAAAATACTATGGATCGCCAAGTCGCATCGAAAAATTCATATCGCGAGACCTAACGCCAAGTTACCAAGTTTCCACGCAACTTTACGCCAAGATACTAAGTCTTTATGCCACATATCTTTAAGTCATTCGCCTTTTAAGTTCTATATAAGTCCAAACTTTAAGATAGCATCGAATTCAAAATATATAAATGTAATTGAAGCCTTCGGAATTATTTTCGTTAACCATTACAACGAATAACTCTGAATTACGGTTGTTAATAAGATTTAGACTAAAGCTTATCTGACTAATTACATTGGTTAGTATATCTTTGACGTAGACCTCAGTAATGATTACGGCCGTAAAGCTTACGGTTTTCAATATTTCAATAAGTTCTTTAATTATTAGACTTTTAACATATAAAAGATCATTTTACGTACGGTTAAGGATAATCTAAGGAATAAATTTACTCGCCGTATCATCTATATCCTAAAAAATATCTTATTCGGATTGGTTGAAACCTCTTTTTAAATTGACTTAACGAGAAAACCCCCTTTAAAATCCTCATCTTTAAGATCTTAAAAAGAAAATCAAGGGGATTAAAGATCTTTAATGCTATCACACACGTTTGAAGGGATCTTTACTTTACCTTTAGTTAATTTAAGCCTTTTTATATATTGACGATGAAAAACCTATCAATTTTCTCTGTAGCCTAGCACTTTCGCATAATAACGCAGAGTATGTATTTAGTAGTGGCAGAATGCGCGAAGTAATGGTTGCCAACGCGGTAAAAGGTATTGAATTCGGTGTTCTCTACCGGTAATTAAGTAATATCTTCAAATACCTTATAATCTTGAAGCTCGTATTACCTTATAACTTTTTAATCTAAATGGCCAAGCTTTTTAAAAATACTTTTACGCCAGGTATACCTATATATATAAGCCTATTACAATTCCTATTATAGGACTTTACCCTTGGGGCCAGGCGACTGGTAATTACCCTTCCTACCATGACTTGGAGGCTTTAATGTTTAAACCACTATAAAATAATAATAAATACTGAGACAATTATCGCGACCTTTTTCTCAAACTTATTAAAATAGTTAATATTAATTATAAGTTTTTTTTTTTTTTCGAATTTTGCTAAAATTTAGAATAATGTAGAAAAGTATAAGTAAAAGCCTTATAACTCTTTCTATACGAAAAAATGTTTTTTTTTAAAATATTTACAAGTGAATAAATATTTTTCTTTCTAGTTTTTATTTACTATTTCCCGGAATCCTTATAAGGTACGTCAGTGATTACTACCTAACTTTTCTAACTAGAGTAACCACCTTTCGCGAAATTTACAGTAGTATAAAAGTCTACTTAGAGTACTATGTTCAATTGACTTAAAACAATATAAATTAGGCAATTACGAGTTAAATTACGATAATGATCAGGAAATAAAGAAGGAAATACTAATGAATTTATTAAAATAGATACATGATAAGTTTATATTGTGTTAATAAATTTTGGAGAATGTTCACGTTGGCGAAGCTACATTTTGTGAGCAGATACGAGTAGTTATTATGAGCGTTAACGAGTTTGAATACGCTTATAACTCCTAAATGCCATTTGTGAAGGCTTTTTTTAGTTAATTACGCCTTTCGTTTGTAAATGTAATGACACGTATACCAAACTTACTTGGTATGTACCTCTAAGTTGACGATTTTTGCAATATGAATAAAGAAATCCATATGATGATTCATTAAGTCAATTGTAAGTATGGTTATAAGCGCCCCAAACGCTTAAAATCTCGTTTAATGGCTTTATATTAGAGATTATAGTTAGTTAGAGTTAACAAGAGTAAGACTTAAGCAACACTATTTATAGTAAGAAATATAGTTGTAATAGTAGCAAAAGATATTAGATTTGTGATAAATCCGGCTGTTGGTTAATTCGATACCCTTTTACCGAGCGCAACAATTAAGAGGTGATATATTACATTCAATATCCGATTGCTTTCGTGTAAGATTACGTAAGCTATATCGAAACCTTTATGGGTAAAAAGCCTATTAACGGTTACGATACCGTTAAATAAATCAAATGGTATAAATATATTATTTCTAATACGGCCTAGTAATTATACGACTACGCCTTTTCGTACCACTTCAGTAGTAAAGACCCTTAATTTAGCCTCAATTAAGCTTTAAACTCCCTCTATTCCTTTAACACGCGATTGTTACGCGGACCACACGTTTTAGGATATTATATCAGATATAGGGGCAGTAAGGTACTTAATGGGAGGTTATTTGTAATACGTGGTATTGCAAAGGGAAAGTACTACGGCTACCTTAATTAATTGCCACGACATTAGAAAGGCAAACGTTAGTTTTAGTTCAAGCGAACAATTATCATTGCTAGAAATAACGGTAATTTAGATTTTAATGAAATTAATTACGTTTTATATCTGTAAGTCTCCCACCTCTATTTTCCTTTACTTTCAAAATATAAAAACCTTCGGTGTTAACTTTAATGTTAAAGTTGATTAGTTAGTTAGTAACGGTTAGATAATTCTCTTTGTCTTGAAGTAGCGGAACCTAAAGTTTCATTTTTAAAGCGTAGAGACAATAGTGAACTTGAAGGAGTTAGAAATCCGCTAATTACACCAGAGTTTCAACTATCTAATAACTAACAGGATATTTAAAGTCCCAAAGTTTGTAGGGTATGAAAATATAGAATACTTTAATTTGGAAGTTATTGAAATTTTTTGTTATTACTAACAAATGTATACCTAAGCCCCCTGAAGATTTAAGTTTACTTTGAAAGACAATAAATGCTTTAATTATAAGGTTTTTGTTGATGTATTTTATTTGGATAATTAGCCTATTTTTTCTGTTGTTAACTTTACAACCTCTTTTAAAAGAATGAATTCTCAAAGTCCCTATTAGTAAACGATATGTGAAACACGTTAAGAATATTGTGGATTGATATGTATTAGGTTCACCTAACATCGTTATTTACGATGCTAACATTAACTTTGTAGCGGCGGAGTTTCAAAAAGATGCTAAGATAATGGGAATTTAGTGTAAATAAGTGCTTGTAAAAGATTACTAGAGTATTAGAAAGGTCTAAAGGATATACTTATCACTTTGATGAGCGTATAGTATCTTTAAGTTGAAAATTGGAATCTTTACGAACTCATAAGTACGTTTTTAGATGGCGGTAAAAGGACTGAACGACATTGTAGGCCCTGAAGGCTTAGTATCAACGCTGTTGGTTCTTAGAGCATATCAACGTTTGACGAGTAAATCTCCACTATTAGTAAGTACCTAGAAATGAGTTGTAACTTATGGTAAAGTATTGAAGGAATTGAGGAAGGAATTGGCACACCGTTAAGTTAAAGATGCTTTTAACACTGAAAACGGCCTTACGATAATCGATATACTTGATTTACTGTTATATAGTAAAGACTTCAAGTGATAGAAATCAGGTAAATGGTAGGGCTTATATAAAACCTTAAGTATTACTAACTTTAAAGTGGTTGTTTAAACTATTAAAATCTCCGTAATATTTCGTATTACCTGGGTTAAGTTTTATATTAGGGCTGTTAACGATAAAGACCTTTAAACTAAGCGACCAAGTTAATACAACCCTCTTCCACCCATTATTAATTTGTCGATGGAACGCCTCTGGCGTGGACGACCCCCAAAAAATAGGAATGTTAAAGAGAAAGAAGATATATTAAGTTGTATTTATAATATTTCTAAAGTAAATAGAAAGAAAAAAGAATAATGAAGACTTCGTATTGTAACTCCAAGTATAAGGTATTGTTAAAAATTTCGACAAACCTTTCAAGGAAAGTAATAGGATCTAAATTAATGGTTTAATAATTCGTGTAGTTATATAATTCGTACCTAAAACCGATTTTAACATTTAAAACCTAAATATTACGATTTTTAAGTCCAGGATTAAATAAGAGATTAAAGGTAGGATTATAGGGAGGTTATACAAGAATTTACGGCTAATATTTTTAGGATACAATAATAAAGGTCAAAATTTGATCCTTACATAATCGATAATAATTTGAAAGATTAGGTAACGTTAAGTAGTCGCTTTGTTAACATGTTTGACATCTAAAATCAAAGGTAAATTTATACTTAATAGTCGATATATAATGTAAGTATATACAGAGTTAGCAACCGATTTATAGAGGATCATTTTATTAAAGTTATTTTAGGAATTACATGTTCTTCCCCTTTTGGGGACGGTAATGCAATATATTTAAAAGACTATCTGAAGCAGGCTTCCATTAGGTTTAAACCTATGAATTATATTTCAAGTTACGGTTGGGTATAAAGTATTCAATATACGACTTATATTTGTTAATAACGTAAGAGATCAACTTCGATCTAATGGGTATATAAATTAACGATACTATTTTCGTTAGAATGGCTGGCTTTATAATATTGGAATAATAGGCGATTAATAACTTTAAGTTTTGAAATTACAAATTGGTTACAACCTTATCTCAAAGTAATTTACTTAATTTCAACGGATTGTTAATCTATATACTAAGTGTTAATACAACTTTTATTTTTCGTTTAAAGTTTTGATGTATTAATTTAATTATAATATATAAAATTAACGTGGCTAAGGCTTAACGGTACCTAAAATAATGTATTAGTAACAGTTATATCGTTATCTTTTATTAATTAATAACGTTTTACGACCTATTATTATGGTATAAGTACAGGATTTAATAATTAAAGACTTTGAACAGTTGAATAGAAGGTTTGAGTGACAGATTCGAAACTTAGGCCAAGGAATTAATATGGTCTCGATTAAATTATCGAGGGTTAAATTGATAATTTTCACAAATGAATTTTTGTAATCAATAACGACTTATCTTTATAGATTGTCTTCCTCATAAACACCGTTAATAAAGATACGCGGGAGAATTTGTTTAATATTATCGGTAATCTGATTTATTATATCTTTTTCAAATGTAAAAGTATTATAAGAATCGTATTGGCTTTAAAGGTTTACGGTATCATAGTTAGCTTTAATATAGATATTGTACTTTGTAAAACCATTAACGCTATTACTAGGTAGTTCAAGATTTCTCCTATCCCGGTATTAATTTGTACCTACTTGAGTAGTTCATTCGAATATTTTTTAGAAGCTTGGAATTAACAACGAAAACCTTTTAATAACTGATGTAATAGTACTTTGCGAAGCTTATGAAGGCAGAGAAATGTATGAGTTCTGGTAGATTGATAGGAAGGACAATCCTATTGACGTTATAATGAAGATATCGCCGAATAAGGCCCTTGAGGGGTGTTTGGAAAGCAAGTAGCTGGTTATACGTATTGAGAGCTACGTTTACAGGCCACTTAGTCAGGTTAAATTACATGGCGGCAGTTAGGGATGTATTAATAAATTCGAAGATTGTTATTGAATTTACAATGGCGATTTTTTTTTTACTTGTACGGTTGAATTAGAAAGTTTGTATAAGCTTGTAAAGGAAGAACTCTTTGTGGGAACTGATGAAGTCGGAACTGACGATGGCAACTTTTTTGATTGGTACGATTGAATTAAGAAGTTTGTATAAGCCTATAGAGGAAGAACTCTTTGTGGAAACCGATGAATTCGGAAATCAGAGCTATGGGGCAATTGAAGGCAAATAGGGTTAATTTAAGTGTAAATGGGTTTAGGTTTAAATGAAAGTTAATTAGAATTGACATGGTTTTGGCCAGTTGACGAGGAAGTAATTTAACAGTTACCGGAAAAGATTGATTAACTATATTAGTGTACGCATACAAAGTAAAAAGCCGTTAGTATTATAATAATAGCAATTGCAGTGTAGTAGGTTAAATTTATTTATAGTGAAGTTGATTATACTAACTGTAAGTTGAGTGTATTGTTTTATATGTGCCTACTTTATTAGCTGCAAGTCAAGTATATTATATGCCTACTTTGCACTAGGGTATGAGCCAAGTAATTGAATATAAAAATTTATATGTAGACCGGCTAGCTGTCTGTTAAACCTAGAATACTATATCCACCACTGGATCACATAATACTACTATTACTTCGACCAATAGAATCGATAATGTTGCAACATCTCAAGCTTTACCAACATTTTCTATATTTTTGTTGCTATAATGGTTTTAAGGAACTTGGTACTGAAAATAGCCGTTAACAGTTAATAACGTGAAGTATAGGCTTGCTATCGAAGTAAAATATTTTAATGAAAACTTGAGAGTTAATTCTTCTAGTGTGAATTTCAATTTAAGAAAGGTTTAGCAATGTGTTTAGTTATAGTGACAAAGTCGTTTTATTGTCTTTAGTGTTAACAAATTCATATTTTTATAACCAGTTGTATTAAGAACTTATTATGACTTATCGGTTATCGTATGATTAAATTATTGATATAATTAATGAAGATTCTACTTTGTTAGGTTTAATACCGTTGTGTTTGGCCTTTAAAGTTAAAATTATCAATGTTTTCATTTTAAGTTAAATGAATTCCTTTAGATGTTCACTTCAACCAGTTTACCAGTTTGAATATCGACGTTGACGCCTATGTTTTTTATGTTTTTAAAGTGTAAAAAAAGGGGGGTAGAAGATTCTAAGATATGCAAGACAATAATCCCAACAACTGTAATTATATTTGTTGAGTTAAGTGAATTTCTATAAACTTCAATATAATTTTGGCCTTACGGGTTTCTTTGTTGTTGAGTTTCGTAATAGTACTAGTGTACCTTCATAATGCGACGTACTATGAATAGCTTTTTATTCAGTATTGCGTTGCCTTAGTTTATGATATAATGACTCAAAAAACTTAATTTTGGTAACGATATTAAACGTTAAATAGGTATATAAACCTAGGGTTTTTATTGTTATAGAGACGACCGGGATCCTTTTTATTATTATTTAGTATCACCGGGTAATGCCCATTATATGGCTAGTATAGTGTGATACTCGCTAATATAACAGGTACATCTTTGACCTTACATCAACTTTCTTGGCATAGGTGCACGTACTACCTTGTTAAGGAGGGTAGGAGGCCTACACTGTACACTCTAACAGTGCCCACTTCCGAGAAAAATTTTCAGATCCAGCCGCTCTAAATACCATCACTTAACATTCATTCTATTCTACTACAACATTACCAATCGGATTTATCACCACTTGAATCTTTTCCGGAGACCCCTTTTTGACTATGAAAATCGTCGTCAGCCCAGCGCACCCACTACAAAGCGGTGTATCCATAGAAAAGCTCTTACAACCAGCGATTTTGTCACTCGCTACTTATGTCAACGTGGTCTTTCAAAATTAAACTACAACTTCAATACAAGTCTAATTCTTTTTACGCTTTAAGGTCTTAAAGAAAAAACTTCATTATAAACGATCGCATTTGACAGCTCTATTTATCTATTTATTTATTTATCTCTAAGCCATCGCCAACTACACCAGTACCCAACCCGCTTAACAGGGCCTTTAAACTTCAATTTACACTACAACTGTAATATAAATTCAATTCACTTTACGCTTTAAAGTCTTAAACAAAAGACCTTTATTATAAGCGCTCGAAATTAACGGCTTTATTTATTTATTTATTTTTGAGCCGTCACCACCCACACCGGCGCCTCGTCCACTTAGCGGAGCCTTCGACTATACCTTGAATACCTTTCTTTGGCTTTCCACAAAAGACTTTCTCCGGCGCACCATCTACTTAGTAGTGTACCTTTTTTACGATTATTTTATACTTCTTAAGCTTCTGATCCATAGCAAAAACAGTATCTCAGGTCGTGATTTTTCTACCAAGTTATAAAATACGCCCTTTACACAATTTTAAAATATCTTTTCCCCACTGCCACAGGCTTCTAATCAAGATACATGTATTTTACAAGTTATTCAATCTTTTAGGATCGCTGTCAGATACTCGATACGACTAGGCGTCTAACAGTAACTAAGATGACCGTATAATACGAACCGGCTAAGGCTATATATTTCACGTTCGTATAATATTACGGATTTTTAAGTTATGGGGTTACCTTAAGGCCTTAATTGAAAGGCTGACTTAAGTTTCGGTTTCCTATCAAAGATTTTACTTAATATTTTATGTTATGGACAAGAGTTGTTTTTCCTATAGCATAGGTATAAGGTTGAAAAATGATATTTAATACACCTAGTAATAGTGGTAATCTTTTGGCGTAACCACCTGAGGAAAACCTTTACGAATACGATTCACATTCGTTGGTGGAGAAGGTTTCTTTACGAAGCGGAGACCTATATAGTTGATATAAGGCCCTTTCTGCAGGCATTTAACAATATATATAGCGCAAAGATTCGGAAATTGACCACAAGTGTGGAGGATACATATTTTAGTTTTTATACGTGTATTATAAGGAATAGAGTGGTCTGTTCAACAAGGTTAAAGGGTATAACCTAGAAACGGGGAACTGAATAGGGTAGTAGTTGTATAAGGTAAGGACTTCAGGTTGTGAGTCTTCCCGCCGGTATATGTATCTCTTTTCACATTAACGAGGGTGACACTATACTAGCTAAATAGTGGGTACTTCCCAGTGATATTAAATCTCAAAAACAAAAAAAAATATAAATAAGATACATATGCCAGCGAGAATTCTCGTAACTTGAATGTTACTACTATAAAATAACCACTCTATTCGAAAATTCATATTTCTAAGTCATACCGTATAATTAGTGAAATGAAATATTAAGAATGAAAGCTGTTTGTCTGACCAAAACAAATATATAAAGTTGAGAACATAATCCTATACACTTGTAGCCAATTGTTGAGCAATATATTCTATGTATATATTAAATGCCGATTGGTTTTTTAAACCAACTGTATTAGTCCTCACTACATGCTACAAACTCAATGATATTATAAATATAGACCCTATTTGTATTAGTTTGTTTACGTGCTACATAAAAGAGGCTAGACACGACTAGGTATATGGCAAAAGATTCAACCTAATATACTTGAAATAAAATAAAATCCATCGCTTAATATTCACAAATTTGCTTATAAAACGGGACTACAAAAGGTATAAAACTTTAATCAGGAATTATACCTTACGATAGTATTTTAATCAAAGCCTTAAGATACTCTACAGTTGAGAGACAGGTAATATTATACGGGTGTAAAAACTATAGCCTTGGCCGGACCGTATTATAGGATTATCTCAATTCCGATTCGACACCTACTATTATAGAAGATTTTACAGCCTTGAGATAGTAAGACGTTTATAAAACACGTATATCTTGGTAGAAGGCCTATGGCAATAGAGAAGATATTCTTTACAACTTATCCACCTTCTTGTTATGGGATGTAAACCTAAAAAGTGTAAAAGAATCATAAAATAGGGTATACTATTAGGCGGGTAGTGTGCCAAAAGAAGTCTTCTATAGATAACCAAAGGTATCTAAAGTAAAGTCGAAGGACCCACTAAGCGGGTGTAGCACTGGTATAGGTGGCTAAAACTTACAAATAAATAAAGCAGTTATATGGGAGCGCTTATAATAAAGGTCTTTTCGACCTTAAAGCGCAAAAGAAACCAGACTTTGGTTGCATCGTAATGTAAGTCTGAAAGGCTACGTTGGTGCAAGTAACAAGGGACGGAATTTTTGGTAGTAAGGGCTATTCTCTGGATGCACTACTGCGCGGGCGGTATACCGGACCGACGACGATTTTCATGGCTAAAACGGGTTCGCCAGAAAGTATTCAAGTAGTGATGGAGCCGATTAGTGATATTTTGGTGGAATGGGGTGTATGTAAAGTGATGTTGTTGAGAGCGGCTAGACCAAAAAAAATCCTTCAAGGTGGGTACTATTAGGGTTTACAGTATAATCTCCTAACCTTTCTTAATAAGGTGGTTCGTACACTCATACCAATAAAGTAGATGTCAGGTCGAAGAAAGATAGGGTTTTTTAGGTATTAAATGATATAAAAACGTGGTAGGCTAGTCATTACATCCATTTAAGATTGAGACTAGTGTTTTTATACTAATGAATAACTTTGGTTTTATTTTTCTCATTCTGTCCATCGAGGCATTGAAAGTTTTTAACGCATTCAATATATGTCTAGTTTTAATCAGATGAGTATTTAGTGTGATATATCATTCATTTCGATCATTATATGGTAATAGTATAACGTGCGAACTAACAAATTTATTTTCCATAAATTTATCACGTTTTGGCGTTATTTTAAGGAAATTCATGGGGTTGATTCAACGATTTTGAAAAGGAGTATCATCTTTTTTACGTGCTTTGTCATTTAGACTTTCAGGTCAAGGTTTTGTAGATATTATCATATATCTCTATGGTTAGTAAGCGGCCAAGCTGCAAGTTGCACTCTTGCAGAGTGTACAGTAACATGGTACATTGTAAGTTGCATTTTTTCAGAGTGCATGATATCGTTACACTTCCTATAAGGGGCATTAGCAAAGTAAATAGTAGAATGACACTACCCAGAAGGGACATTAATAAAGTATATAGTAGAGTGTTATTACCCGAGTGAGAATTTATAAGCTTTTACTTAGAGCGTGTACTTTCCGGATACCTTTTCTCCCTTTGAACTAATTATTTTTAATATATATTACAACCTTTTCAATTATACGTTAACGTTAATTTACCCGGTATAATAACCCTTCCCGAAATTGATAAGTAGACGACTTGGTTGACTATATATAGCTTAGGAAAGAAGAGATAAACCTTCGTTAAATACTTACAGTGTGATTCTATAAAGGTCCTCATTGTATGCAATTTAATATTACGATTAATAAGAAATATATGGAAGTGTGGAAAAACTGTCAATTAGAGTGACTTTAAAAAGAAAACCTTTAGTACGATATTATTAGTTCGGTTGGTATTTTGTTTAGTAAAAGGCTCGTTACGCTACCATTAACTCGGTTGGCGCTTTGGACGTATCCGGGCACTTTTTGGAGACCGCTTTATTACGTATCAGGCTACGTAAGCTAAAATAACCAAGTTCGGAAACCTTTCGTTGGAACTTATCCGATTCAAAAACAGTATTCGAATCGCTTGTAAACTTTGGGAACGGCGAAAACGCAACTTTTAAGGCGCTCCCACAATTATTTCACGCCCTAAAAACAACATTCAAACCGTTTACCAAATATATAATATACGATTAAAATACATTTCAAAACGCTTTGGAATATTTCGCGAGCATTGGATATAATATTCAAAGTGCTTACTCCATCAAGCTTGACCTACTCCTAAATTTTTCTCGGGTTTCTTTGAATCATACTACTTGTTTGAATTTGTTTATATTAGCGACGTTTATATTTACTAGTTACTTAGTTAATATGGCGCTTGTAAAACATTAAAAGACTAATTTAAAGTGTACCATTAGTTTTTAGTTACTCATTATTTGTATTTATTTAAACTGACAAGCGTTAAACGTCTTATTTGAATCGGCCTAATGCAGTAAATTTTCATTCTATTTACGTATTATAAGTTTTCATTCAAACTGTTATATTTAGTATGTTCTTATTTCCCATTCTATTTTGAAACCCCTTTAAATGAAGTATTTCAAGAGTATCTAAATATCAACTGCTAAATTATATTACCTTTTGTACTCCTCCGGAAATTCTGGTAAACTCTTCAATCAGCTTCCTAAACGCTTTAATTCACTTCGTATTTACACAATCATAGGTCTACTTATAATAAGTCGGGATAAAGCTAGCAGATATATAGACTTTTTACTCTAATATAAGGCGATTAGAAAAAACGTTTTGTAAGAAATTGACTTAAAACTATAAGATAATATTCTAAATACGCCACTTGAAAACTTGGAACCTTATGCGATAAACACGTATGTTATAACTATGATTTTTTGTTTTTGGCGAGAAACGGTTCAGGGCCTAAATATATTAAATAATTTCCGTGAAAGAGGTTCAGATTGGACGATAGAAATGTGGTTTACGGTGTAAAACTAGAGTTTTAAAGTATTACAAGCATAACTACGAATCAGAAGTATTAATATTCCAAGAGGTAGGAACGAACGTTTTGCGAAAACCCTATTTTATATAACTTAGCTTAGCGACTTGAAAGGCTAAAAGGATAAGGATATATAGAAAACAAACTTTGTAAAATAATATTATATAAAGGAATATAAGCTTTTAGAAAAAATTCGAATAAAATCATAGCGTAAAGATACTTTACGTACGTAAAGTCTAAAACGCTACGAAGACATATCCGCGTCTTAAGTAAAGTATACGAAGTTCAAAGAAGAAAAGAAAAGACCGCAGATATTATTTATCACGCGGGTTTAACACATATCTACCCCTATACGAACACTGGAACATAAATAAAGAATAAACTACTTTCTAAATACAATTAAAACCTTTTTAGAGGCGGTAAAAGCTGTTAAAACAAGGAAAACGCAACTTCCAAATATAAGATAAAAGACTCTAAACGATAATACGAACCTTACAAACTAATACCTACTAACCACGACCCCTACCGTAACATTTCGCTATACCCGTTTCTCCCTAATAAAATTATCCTTACGAAACGAATTAACTTTTCTAGGCTGTGAGATAAAGACGAAAACTATAGTGGCGAACCTTACGATATTTTCGATAATGAGATCCGTATAATATTAAATACTTGTAAAAGATTCGATATTAAACCCGTATAAATTTATGTAATTTTTCCTGGTATATTAACTCAGAAAGCCAAAAGTTAATATATATATTACTTTATGGAAGTAAATATATTCACGAAATATTACAACCGTTTGAATATTTATTTCGATACGGATATAAATCGAGGGCTATATAATAGGAATGAGACGGGTATTATTTTGAAATACGTAGAGAATGAACGTAAAAACTTTAATAAAACCATATAAAAAGTACTTACAGTTTTATTAAAGAAATTCTAGTATTTCTAGGTGGTTTTTAGCCTAAAGTATAAAGGAAACAAACTATTTATTTCAGTAGTGACAAAAGCATGCCGCGAAAACCCAAACTTTAACTATACATTATTTAAACCGAAAGAGAACTTGAAAGATTTTAATGAAAGCCTTGAAATATCGCTTAAAACCTCGATACACTGATAGGCAAGTCTTCAATCAGAATTTAAAGCCAAAAATTCCAAAAAAATGGCTAAATTACTGAAATAAATCTCGTCAAACAATTTACTACGTCTTCAACCAACAATTCAAAATATACCTAATATATAAGGAAAATGAACTTCTTAAATACGGCTATAAAAGGAAAAGATATTGAAGAAGGAGCTCCAGAAACAAAAAGTAAAACAAGTACTAACGACGAAGACCTTATAATCAAATACGAAATTTAGCACGCATATTATAATACCCGCGGAAAAAGAATCTAAGGCTTCACAAGTTCACAAAAACAATACATCATTTAAAATAAAGTTGTCTATTAATTAATCAATTATATACTATACAAAAAAATTCGGATTAACAACAATTTTAAGCTGATTACCTACTAGAGTACCAAACCGATGCTAATTTAATAACAAATGTAGATAATTACGAAAGCGTTAAGAAGAAATTTAATATTTACCCTTGTATATACACCTTTAAAAAGATGATTCGGAGAAAGACGAGACTTACATGATAATCTAGGAAGACGAAACGGATCAACAAGTATTGATAAATCTATTAAATACCTCATTACTATACAATATAGGCTTAGATAATAAAAGCGACGAGTTAAACGCTTATATAACGTCGCAATTCACACTTTTTAATAGGTACAAAAACCAACTTCAGGATATTATACAAAATACTGACGTGATAGAGATCTAAACCGTCGGAAAAAGATAATTCGACGCTTTTACAGCGAAATTTCTCAAATTCCAATTCTATCGAATGAGAAAACACCGGAAAATTTCATTAGACAAAGGAAAAACGTTATTACTTAATATAGTTATTGTAAATATTCGATTTGAACCAATTAAGTTTTACGTAATGTATTTTGAAATTCTATTTTTATTATCGTTGACTAATAAAACTAAGCTCGTAATTAAAGTTTGGAGTACGATTAACTAATTCGTCTTTGTTTCACATAACTTATCCGTCTAGTTTCGTCCTAAGCTTGAATACCTATGATTTTCCCCAAAAGCACGTATAATGAAAACCATTTACCTAACGTAATTAGAATTGAGATTTGTATACCATCGATTTGGATACCCGGCTATGAAGCTCCTTTTACAGCTACTTTACGTAATGGAATATGAAAATTTAAGAGAAAAAATATTAAAGACTATCTCAAAGTTTCGCTATAAGTACTAATGAAATTCGTAAGCTTTATAGCGGTTTAAATTCCTCTTTGAAAACGATGTAAACTTTAATTACGACGTTATTGAAAATATAACATATTTTAACAATTAATTTATATCAGAAGTTATCGATGTAATAATATCATTTAAAATAGAAAAAATATACGAAAAGCGTTTTCGTTACGAATTGCTAAGCTCTTTTGGTAAATTATCAGACGAACATCTATTTAGGATTACTGAATTGAATTACACACGATATAGGTATAACTTTAAATTTAATCGAATGGTGTACTAAGGTAAAAATTTCCGGTAATAAGTATAGATAAATACCGGTATAAACATTATAAGGTATCGGAAAATGTGAATAGTATTACAAACCGTTTAAATAACATATATTGTATTGTTAAAGGAATTTAAAGGTATTGATTCTAAAAAGACAATATTAAAAGATAACTACAAACGCTGTAAACAACACTTTTAACCCAAATAGGCCAATTTTAACACTCATTATTTTCGTTATTCATCCTAGAGTCTATATAAACTTAGTATTATTACCAGTTACTATGTAAAGAGTGAATACTGTGGTGAAAGTTATAGCAGTATTACTTTTTCGCGGGCATAATGTTTTAAAAGTATTAGTTACAAGAAACGAATTACGTGAGACTAACGTTTTGGAATCGTTTATTGTAGTTTAAAGTTCTAATTGAGAAAACGAAGGACGGATGAACTGGTTCTTGAAAGATGAATGGTTTTAGAAGCTATGATATACTTATTGATTTGTTTAATGGAATGAGTTTATTTGGTTAAACGATAATTCAAAAATATAAAAAGAAAAAAGTAGATAGTAACAGCCTAAAAGCGTTATGCAAAAAGTGATATTAACTAAATCACTTTTATAATAACGAATCCGGAACGCCCTCGAAACCTATATACCACTCGCGTATACCTTTACAGCCTCTGTCATTATATAAAACTAGCTAATTCATATAAGCGAAACCGGTACCAAGCCGTCGAAGGTATTTACTTAACTTTAAAAATAAAAAAAAATCGTTAAAACCTTTATCAAAACTCTTTCATTGATGAAGAAGAAACAACGAACTGTAAATTTAATATAAAACTACGTAGCCATGGAATTATTATCGCCTTAGATAATCATTTTGAACAATTAATATATAAATAACCCTCTGCTTTAATCGAATAGGGTGTCTTTTGTTTTAAAAGGTTTAATTTATAAATTTACGACGTTTATATATTTTTCCATCCGCTTAGTTTATAAGGTAAAAGAAAAACACCGGAAAGCCATATAAAACGGCCGTTTTGTAGTTATGAGATACGATGATGTTGATGAAAAGGATATTGTAACCTAATCGTCTTCTTCATAACGATTGAGTTATTGTTTGATTTTAGCGTTTACCGTTTTCCCAAGTATCTCTTATAACCTTCGTATTAAGTTTAGTAATATTATATAGTCCTATAAAAATTGGAGAAACATTTAAACGATATATTTACACTTATATACTTATAAAGTTCCGAAAACATTATTTACTCGAAACGATCCTATGTATCTTAAAATAATTTTAAGGACTTGTTAAAGCCGGGATATATTGGTATAATACCTACCAGAGGCACCATGAAGAGCTGCTAGGGATAATTAGTTCGACTTTCGACTTATATTTATTAATTTCGATACTACGTTTGAAAGGATTTATACTTATCGGAGTACAAACAGACGATATACGTATTTTATCTAATACGTCGTTTTAAGCTGTAAAAAAGGGAAAACTTTAGGAATCCGACTTCAAAGAAAAAACCGAAGTGTACCCAGCAGAGGACCATCTAATCAATTTTAATGGTATAATGATTACTCCACAAAACAACGTTTTAAAACTAATAGAAAAGAGATAATTAAATAAGTTTACCTTTATCAACTTAACTATTATAAGAAGAGTTAACGAGTACAAATATTAAAGTATTCGTAAAACTTAAGTTATATCGATGGTATTGCCAGAAGCGGTATTTAACTTTTCGGTCGCCGTATAATACTGAATAAACCATTTAAATAACGTATGTAAAACGCTTCATGGACTCTTTACATAGAAAATAAGTAATACAAAGCTAGGCTTACGCTTTATTCCGTTTTATATACGTATAGAAAGCTTTTTGTTTTTATTAATAAATCATTCGTAAATAATACCGATTATAACACATAAATAGGATTTGTATTTGTTTTTACCAACAAAACACCAACTCGAAACGAATCTACATTATATAATAAAGTTATTTATTTGAGCTTAATTAAATATAAATAGGTTACTCAGAACATTTTCGCCTCGGAAATTTATAGTATAGTGAAAGATTTCGACTCCAGTATTACTATAGTGATAATGATCTGTTAAATATTTCAAACTTTAGTTTAGAACTCCTTTTTAAAATAGTATATACAACCTCTTTTTATATTTATCAATACCTCATTAAACTCGACAATACGAACGAAAAGCGCTTTATAATCGATATTATAGCCTTACGCGAATCATACGGACGCTGTAAAATTAAGAAAATAAAGTGGATTGATAGAAAGTCAAACCCAGCGGATATAATAATGAAGGGAGCCCTAAATAGAGTATTGGAGGCGCTTATATTTACAAATACTGTTTTAGTTAACGTTATTAAAATGTTTTTATGACCTTATCCTAGTTAAGGAATTTTTTGTACATTACACTTGACATTTCCCTTTTATATTATTTATTCAGACCGTCTTTAATATTTTATACTTTTTTGGATTTATCATTTTTAACGCTTCTAATATATTGTTACTATTTTCAATTACTATTTACGACGCTTTTGTCATATTATTACTTTTTGTTTTTCACCAATTACGATTTTACTGGATTTATCTTCACTTTTTTGTACCTTTAATATTTATTATTTGCGGTATGATTTTTTTAAAAATCAATTTTATAACTATGTAGCGAATTATACTATAACCGGATAAACCAATAAAACGTAAAAATAAGGCAGCTAGTTACTTCCCAATAAAGACTAGAAAGGAGTTGTATTTTCGTCGTCATAGTTCTTGTACTCCTCCCCATCGCTGTTGCCATCGCCGTTGCTGCTGGAGTTACCGCCACTACCGTTATCGATGCTACCATCAGCGTTGCTGAAAGGAGAGGTCCGCGCCTTAGGTTATATACCCTTAGGTAAGGGGTGCGGGAGGGTTTTACCTTCTTTGCAAAGACGCGCAATAACATCGTCAAACTAGCCTGCGTAGTATATGTATAGGCTTGATTCTTAGGTAGAGATAACAGTTGCCGTTTTTTTTTAGGCTGCTGGTTAGCGCCTATTACTAATTATCATTGGTTTGTTTTAGGTATTACGAAAGTGTTTGTTTTTAAAAACGCTCTGAACAAGGTATTGAAATAGTAGGTAATTATTCATCACAGTTAAGATTACGGATTAAGGGAAAACTTACTGTGGAAACGGCGAGCGCTTAATAGGATATTGGCTAACGGCCTTAAAACTACTGAAATGAGAGCGTATCTATTATTAATCCGCTTATAATAGTTGTAAAGAGCTAATCGATCCCCTCTTTAGTGTTAATCGCTAATAGACTTACCTGCAGTCGCAGACGTAATACATGACACATAAGGCATGTCTATTAACAGTTTGAGTATGTGAACTCGGATGTAGAATTTTAGCGCTTTACGCATTAAAAAAGCCCTATAACGCACTCTTTCTAGTTATAATTTAAGGCAATGGAAGAATTCGGTCGATTTGACCTCATTTATAAAAATATTAATATAGTATAAATTAAGCGAAAAATATGTATTGCAAACCGCGTTATAATTCGTCAACATTATATTTATAATGCTGGAGGATCACCATAAGTAAAGAGATTTTTACCTACGGCGAAAAGAGTAAGGTTAATAACCTTAAAAGACCTTTGATCCTCTCCCTTGGAGTTCAGGGAAAAGGGGGAGGGGGAAAAGGAAAGAAAAAAAGGGTGGTTGGGTCGGCGATGAGGGAAAAAAAAGGGGGGGGGGGAGTAAAGCCTTAGTCGGCGGCGGCGGCGATAGAAAGGCCGAAGACAAAAGTTAGTATCAACGACATCTTATCCGTAAAGATAAGGCTAGGGGTAGTATTAGCGGCGATATGGTGAGCGGCGGCGGCGACAGCTTTTTTCTTATGTTAACGCGTTAAACGGCGCTTTATACCTCTATTTTTACGAGGTATTTATTTTAAAAGCTGTTAAAGCATAGTATTGGTTCAGTAGCCTACTTGTAGGAGCGGTTCGAATAATTAATTAGGATAGTGGTTTAGGTGTATTTATACTGATTAGTTAATTAAGGATTTACCTTATAAGTGAAGGTGTATCGCTGGAAAAAAAAGTTTGCTTGGATCGATAGCTATACATATTTTTATACTAACCCTAAAAACACGTAATACCGACAATCAAACTTCTACAAATACATCCTTATGAGGAATAATAAAATTTTCGATTAATGTTACTACTAATTGCCTAAACTGACTAGAGATTATACAATAATTACTGTTATTGTTAAAACTACTAATTAAAAGCTTTACAATTTGTATTTTATTATAATTATTATTGTTATCAAAATTATTAATTGAAACCTTAAGAGAATCATACAAAAAAAACTGTTACTATTCAGCAATTAATTAGGATTCGGATAAACTAAACTGTTACTACTGAATTACGGATACAGACCGCACCAAAGAAAGAAAAGATTGCCTATATAGATATTATCATATATCTCTATAGTTAGTAAGCGGTTACGCTACGAGCTGCACTCTTACAGAGTATGTGTAACATACTACATTGCAAGGTACATTCTTACAAAGTGTATAATAGCGTGCCACTACCCATAAAGAGTATTGACAGAGTGTATAGTAACATGCTACTGTAAAGAGGAGAGATTGACAAAGTGTATGGTAGAGTGCCACTGCCCAGGTGAGAGCTTATAAGATCTTATCTAAAACGTGCACTCTCCGGATGACCCTTCTCTCTTCTAACTATCTATCTTCAATATATACTATAGCTCTTTTAATTATACCTTTATGTTAACGTACCTGGTACAATAGATCTTACTTACAGGTGTTTTATTAACATTTTGTTATTTACTGTATTTTCAATAGATATAATCAGTGTACGCGGTTTTTTTATCTTCATCGTTGAAGTTATTGATTTAGGGGTATATATTAATAGTATTCGGCATCCGCATTATTACAGTAGTAAAGTAGAAATTCAATTAGCTTAAAAAACGTATATTGATATTTTGATGGAATTGTAAAGCGTGTTGAAATTCTTTGTATCCTTTAATAATCAGCTCGAAATATTGCCCAAATATACCTTCGCTATCTTTGAGATTCTCTATTATTCACTAGCAAAACCTTAATCGCTTAATTATGTAATTCAAGAGGTTTATACTGATTTTAGATTTTTTTTGTACTTCAATATGTAAGATAATTTGATAATATTCCAGTTTATATGGTATTAAGCGAGGTTGATATTATATTCGAAGCGATTTTGAAAATCATTATAAATTTCTCGAAACGACAAGCAATTCGGTCAATACTGAAAGTAATAGTCTTTGACTTAGAAGGTAAGAATATTATAAAATAGCGAATGAAAACTTTGTACTGGAATCTTTATTTGACAGTAAATTTGAATGAACGATTATAATCGAACTTCAAAAAAAATATACAGCTTACCGTTATACTTCTCCCTACCCCCTTCAATATTTACGAAACTTGTAATTATCGCATAATTCGTATCTACCACAAAAATATCCTGAGAGGGAAAGTAATGTATTAGTTATATAAACCTTTTGTGTTTTTTAACTAGGAGTACTATAGTTATTCATTATGATATTAATAGGTAAATTCGTTACCATTGACTTAGTTTGAGTGTAAAAGGCTCATAATTATACCTATAGTAGGTTCGCACATCAAGCCGCCCCTTGTTTATGGTCAAAACTATTAGCAAATTTGTTGGAATTATACTTATTAAAGAATTTAAGAATTGATATAAAGTGATTAGTAATCCTATGAATATTAATAGGTTTTTTTAGCGAGGTTTCTGCTCAATCTATCAGTGGATTGAAATATTTGCCATATTTATATCAACCAATTTTCTATTGTTACCAATAACATTTACGCGTTATAGTTATTGTATTATAGTTTTCGAGGAACTTATCTGGGCTTAAATAAAGCATTACAAATATGTGTAAGGGTGTTAAAGGTTGTTATTGCCAATGATATCTTTGCTCTTGTTTTTACGTATTCACTAAGGGTTTTTATTAGTAATGTATTCGTATATTACGTTTTCCAAATTACTTCATTTCTCCTTCTTCACTAAGAAGTAAATCCCGCATTCATATAATTTAATTTGTAGCTTAGTTTTAATTTGCTTGTCTCTTTCTTTTCATATGTCTCAGATTTACTCGTTTTACCATTTGCAGAAACAGTCGAATACATTAAGTTTTAGGTTGAATCCAGTTAGATCTAAATCGTGGATAAAGTAACCAATGTAGTTTATGAAGTTTTTGAGTGTCGAATCTTCCCCAACATCTATTTACTGTAAGTAATTGTTAAAGTTTTTGACGAACATGAATCCTAAGATTTGAATTGCTTCCTTTCGAACGGGATCGTTAACAATGTTGATTTTGGTGTTTTCAGTAGCAATCTTCACGAAAATTGAAGTAATATAAGGGAAAAGATTAATATAAGGAAGTAGGTTATAAGTTATTTATCGCCGAAGTTGTGAGTCGAAATTAGAAGGGTCGTAGGATGTAGCCGTTTACGACTCTCGATTTGTAATAGTAGTAATTTTTTAGCTGTTTGCCAATTTTCATAACTTAAAAAACTTGAGACTTTTTTGCGAATAATCTCAACGCTTTCAAAACGGGTTCAACAAAAATTTCTTAGTATTTTTAATAGCGATACCGTCGCCACTTATAGAGTACCGCGCACAACTGTTTAGTTTATAAACTCTCCCTACTTGCTGCCGAAAACAAGTACATAACGTATGGGGGCACTTCGCACAAATTTTTCCTCTACATTGCCTAAACAAAGCGTAATAATCAGAAAGTAGCTTCCTCTTTTACCTAGCTTATCTGTGTTTAACCAATAAAGTACTGATTAGTGTTGGTAGGCCTTTATCGTTGGAACGTAGTCGATTCGAATCGTGGTCGAAGCAATTGGTGTATTGTATTGAAAGTGGTGATGTGGTTCCTGCTACGTTTGGTAGACCGCTAGCCACTCTACACACTAGTTTGTATGGGCTACTGCTTGGCCCGTGCCACACATTGAATTGGGCACTACACTGCAATTCACTTGCAATCAATACAGTCAACTTGCAGTCAATACAACCACCTTGACTGTACTGCAATTGACCGCTAAAATAGCAGTCAATATTGTTCCAACAGTATACGTGTAAATGAAGTGAGGTGGTAGAAAATGTAATAGGGGTGGCATTACAGGAACAGAGGTAACCTTATAACACTACAGGAACATAGCTTATCAACACACGTAAAAGTACCAAATCCCTTTACTTATATCAACTTCCATTTTCTTATATTCAGACCGAAAGGGAACAGGAGAAAGGATTGGGTATAAGGATTATATTATTGTAAGAGTGAAGTGAACTCGCTGGGCCGAAAGAAAGGAGAGGTCTTTCTTTCTATACCACAATGTACTGTTCTGTTTCCCGGAAGGGTGCCTCCGTCCGACATAGCGGCACAAACAGTCCCGTCCCCGTCCCTACTAATTTATACGCGTCAAAGGGTAGCCTTCCACTCAAAGCAGCTAGCTACTTGCTGAAAGCCAAAGATTTCCTACCATCACCACCGACATAAGCGCTTGTACAAAGTACAGAATAGCCAATCGGGCGTTACGATTGACATGACACCAAGAACCAGCGTGGCATGTCCGTCCGTCTACCCAAACACCGACCGCCATGGTCACTCACCACACACAGTCCATCACCATTTTTTTTATATAAAAAAATGCAGTTTCCCCGCACGTACCCAGAATGAAATGAAAAGGTCAAAAAGAGCTTCCTCGCCGGGAATTGAACCCGGGTCTCAGGCGTCATCGATTCGAACAAGGTCGGATTGACAAGCCTACATACTAACCACTATACGACGAAGAATTGCTTGTTTGGAACAAGGTCGGTGGGTGACGGCAAGTCGCGCCAATGGAATACTATATACTCGACCATATGCCCGCAATCGAAGCTGATACCGCCCATCGCCTTTCTAGCTCTTCTTGTCATGATGAATGACGGACAGGCTTCCGGACGTTTTCAAACCCGAATCAATAAACCGTAGGCAATCTTTAAGCTGGCCCAGCTGCATGCAATTCTCCCACATTTCCATCTTTGTTCTCTTCCTGCAACAGCGCAGGCGACGCACGGCACCGAGCGCATTGGTCCACGGATGGATCATGAATGGATCACACCAGCCGAGGCAGACCCACACGCAGTCTTTCTCCTCTCCAGATGCAGAGGGCAACATGATGAGATAGTGGCGCCACTCCGCGCAGCGGCTGCCTCTCGATCCCGGTCCTGGGCCTTGACCACATGTCTTCCTCTTGAGCGCTTTGCAACTTGCTCTTGCTTTCACTGGACCGAAGCACGCTCTTATGGTACGGTACAGTGTATGTAGGAGGGTACAAGTACGTCTATGTGCATACAGAACCACACGGAACCACGCGTCCAGGCTCGCCTTGCCTTGGGCCGTCCTCGATGGCACTCCGTGGGCTGTTTGTTGTCTCGAGTGCCCACAAAACAAGCCAGACTTGGTAGACGCCCGTCTGTCCCACGCCATCATGAAGTGGCACCGATCCATCCTATCACCTGGAGCGAGCTCACCTACCCCAGCTCCTGCGGACAACGCTTGCCTAGTCGTTCCCCTCCACTACGCCCTCGGATGCCACCCAAGCACACCATTCCGGTGGTTATCTTGTCTTGTTGACCTTTCTCCTCCTGCTCCCCTTCGCCGGAGGAGCTTGGCTTCGTCGCTGCTTGTCCGCTTCTTATTCTTCCTTGTGCCACCGTGGCGGGACATCCGACATCAGTGTCTGCCCTTCCAGCCAACTTGGCTCTCACTTACACAAGGCTGCCGCAGCCTTGGCTTGGAAGAAAGCTGCTTGTGCCTCGCCTCGCCTCGCCTCGCCTCGATTCACAAGCGAGGCTCGCTGCCGCGGGGGACCCATCTCCTGTGGACTTGATTCGGACGTGCGTCCCAAACAGCCCAAACCATCATGGCGTCCGCAAGACGGACGCCACGGCGCCATGGATTCTCTGGCGACGCAGCACAGTGCAACCGGATGGGAGTCTACATGGAGCCATCTCCAGACGGGCTTCCCTCTTCCCTCAGCCGAGGGGCACGAAAAGAAGCCGAGTCTGCCCGCATGGCTGCCGCGGGTCCTCCGCCGCCCCGAGGTTTTTTCCCCAGCCGGATACCGCAGAGGTCCTCTCGTCCTGTCGCGGAAGCCGAGCCCGCTCCAGCCTGCAGGTGGAAGCAGTCACTCGCGTCCAAGAACAGACCTGGAAATCCCAATGCCAGCCATGTCTCTGGGAAACCGTCGACAAGCACCGTCAGCACGGCCTCTGCTCCTTGGAGCCCATCCCAGGCCAGCACCGAACAGCCAGCAGTGCCTCCATCGCAAGCATCCTGGGACGACCCCAACGACCGGGCCTGTACGGAAAGGCTTGCACCACAAGCGCAAGTCGAGATGGGAACGGCGCCACAGGCGGCGGCGACCATCTACCCCGAGCTGGATCGCTACCGAGACTTCCCACCCCAGAAGACCAGTGCGCCCTTGCTCTCGACGACGAGCAGCCAGCACAGCGCCCTCAGCGGAAGCCCGTCCACGTCCACGTGCACGTGCACGTCCACGTCCACGTGCACGCGGGACTCGGCGTCACCGGGCCCGGGCCCGTACAGCTGCGACACGACGCCCGCGCCCGTGTCATGGGGCTGCCCTGGCCCCGCGGCGCCGGTGCGCCGCCCCGCCGCGCGGTCGCAGCCGCCCACCAGCCCGGCGGCCAGGCCCCCCGTCACGCAGTCCGTCACGCGGCGGCGGGCCGAGACC
>JASMMZ010000013.1:4203834-4256212 GCA_038502455.1 Anisogramma anomala | reverse complement strand
CTGTCCGAGGACGAGGTCTGGGACGAGTACAACGACCTCCTCGGCGCCGGCGACCTGCCGAGAGGGCACCCGCCGGCGGCGGCGGCGGCGTGAACGCGAGGGACGCCGCTCGGCGGCCGCGTTCGCCTCGCCGGGCCGGGCACGACGTCGGCAGCGCGGGCATGGGGAGCCAGGGACGCCGAGCCGGCGGTGCGCAAGGCCGGCGCGAGCGCACGGCATCGTCGCCGCAGCCGCGTGGGCGGTGAGACTACTCGCGCGCTGGCTCGTCTCCCTTGTGCAGGCTCGCGAGGAGGAGTGGTTGGGAGCATGGACTCTTGTCATGGCGCCCATGCCGGCGGGATGGAGATACCCCGATGGTTCTGTATTCGGGTCTAGGTTCTAGAAGAGTAGAGGGTCTAGTAGCCAGCCCAGAATGGCTGGCTATATAGGCCTTCCGAAGCGGACGAAGCCAATGCTGACAGTCCTGAAAGACTGTGTCAATAGTCCTACCAAACTATATATCCACACTGGCACTTTTTACATATCGTATCAAAGGAAGACTAACATACACTAACAATCTTTAAAAAATGGTGTATATACAAACTACGCACACAAATAAGTAACTAAATAAACAAACAAACAGAAATATATATACAAACAGTATATACAAGTAAACAAATAAATCGAAATTAATGTGCACATACAGATTATGTATTCAAACAAATAAACAAATAAACAAATAAACAAATAAACAAATAAACAAATAAACAAATAAACAAATAAACAAATAAACAAATAAACAAATAAACAAATAAATAAATGTACATATAAACAAATAAATAAATGTACATATATAAACCATATGTACAAAAACCATTTCTACCTATATATCTGATTCCTATCGTGTCTAGATTAGTAGGACGTCTTCTATATTATTAATAGAGGCATTGGAAAACTAGCAACAAGAAAAAGTGAAATTAAACACATATACATTAAGAAAGAAAAGTAGTTTGGAATGTAGGTTGGAAATATAAAATAGAAGTAAGTATTTTTGGATTGATTCGAATGGAAAAGTTTGTTTAATTATATTTTTTTCCAATTAATTCGAGTAGAATGATATACCAATCAATGTTTTTAGATTGGTTTAAGTAAATAGATTTACTAAATTGTGTGTGTTTTAAACTAGTTTATGTAAAAAGATCTACCAAATTGTACATTTTTTATACTAATTTTAGTAAGAATATCTATTAAATTGTATATTTTTCAAAGTACCTGAAAAAAAGAGTCCTGCAATTTGAGGTGAGTAAAGCTAATATATGATAAAACGGTTTGAGAGAAAATAATATTTGAATTCTTTTATTAAAACACTGTTGAAGCTTGTAATTCAAAATTGAACCATTGGTTTTGAAAGTTACAAGTGTTTATCTTTGAACTCAAATTATGAGGCATTTATTTTTCATAATTCATAACGTAAAACAAAATATTACTATGATTGTTATAATGCGAAACCTACAAATATTTAATGTTGAACCAAGGCGGAGTGATACAGCCGTACTCCACCTGCCTTACTTATACTTATTATTGTACATACCTTACTGCAATCTCTGCAGTCAGTCTTAGACTTAGATTCTTGATCCTTGAATACAGAGAAATACTCTCATTACCATTATAATCCAATAGATAGTAGCTATAAACTACCCATCAAGTTGATATTAGACGCTTATACTGTCACTAGACTCTGTTGTTTTTAACAATACTGTCGCCAGTTGCAGTGGGTTACCCTGCAGTAACTAAAACACTAGTCATTCTCTTCCCTTAACAATCAAATCGCCAGCTCTTTTTTTCCCCTATTTATTTTTAGCTATCAATTGATTTTATTTCTTTTTATAACCAGCAGATAATTACAAACCTTGTTGACCGATTAGTTATTACTCACTATTTCGTTCAATTAAACGAAATATTAATAAGTTTCTACCCTATTTCATACCTTACCTATTACTTTTGTTATTACATTATCTGCTAATAACCTATTAAAAATACTTTCCCCCTCACATTTACTAGTTCAAACTCGCTTATATTTTCATACTTTATATTAAATAACATTATTAGCCGCTACCGATATCCCCATTAGGGGCGTTGTAAAACGCTTATTTATTACTCCTACTATTAAAACCAATGAGTTGGTACGCCTTTGAAAAGAAATGAATAATCGCTTTCGCAACCTCCAGAATCTTGTCGAAAGCCTCGTCGATCGCGTTTAGCCATCTTCCAGTCACGAAGATGATGGCTCTCGTTGGCGAGAATTACTTTATCTTCCTCGTCAGTAAGAATTTCCCTACCATTCTTTTCGTAAAGATTTCCGCCGTACTCATGAGAACGAGCAACGAGCTCGTAAGGCGGACCGTAATGCTTGTGAGAATGACTGACAAGCTCGACAGAACGAACGCAACTTTCTACGAAAATATTCTCACCTTACCCAAAAGCTTTTCTAGCCTATTTTCTCAATATTAGATAGGAACTCGTCGTTTAAAACGAGAAAGGATAGGAATTTTTAACCCTAAATGCACTAATCCTACCGATTAAAGTATCGTTAATATAGAAGAAGATATTATATTTACTAATATTTAAAGCCTTTGATAAAAGCTCGACTTTTTTACAAACTTATATCCTAAGGTTAAAGGTTAATTGGTAAGAATAGATTCAACTCTTTTACAAAGCTAAACAGTATAATAATAAAACTTTAAATTAACTTCTTATAACTGACGAAAGATTTATTTACAAGGTTTCCTTAAAATTATAGATATCTTTATTACTAAATTCGTTATAAATACCGAACGAGTATTCAATAAGTATTGTAACTACACTTTTCGTTTACTGTATTATCAAAATGAAATTAAAAACCGTTACGATTCTCGTTGAAACAGTGAAAATCTTCGTAAGAGGTAAAATGATATTCGCTACCTTTATAACACTTTTCGTTATTCTAAAGATCGAAGGTACAGTTAAAATCAAGTTAATGATTATCGCTAAAATCGAGAAAGAAAAAAGTATCGTAAGAATCGGTAGTTCAGCAAGGATCGTCCTAGCGAGCGAGAATGAGATTGTAAAGACCGTTAATGAGACTATAACACTCTTTTACGGAATTATAGTCATTAACATAATAGTAGTTGCCGACGCAACCGTAGTTTCCGATGCAATCGTAATTATAACATTAGTCTTAAAGTTCATGATAAATAAACTTTACAGTTTTTTTTAAAATATTTTCACAAAATTCTGTTTCATATTTAGTGAAAGCCTCGTCATCAAAGGCTAAAGGTTCCCTAGCTAACTTAGTTAAGTTACCTCAATTAAAGTTCATTAGAAAAATATATGGTTATTAGCTTGTTTTATTCGATTTACAAAACTAATTGTTTTGATGCCTTTAAACTTGTAAACCTTGTTACTTTATATATTTGTAAAAATATATATTGTCGCTTACGAAACACTCATACATCTATTTCCGATAATATAGTTAATAATGTTTAAAATTTGAATGTTGTGGTTACACGTAATGTTAATGATGTAGCTGCCCTGGCTATAAAAGGTTATTAATACTTGTAAATTACAGTTTATAGCCGCGATAAGGTAGCCGATGAAAACGAAAATATTATAATATACTTCGATATTAAAGTAAGAAAAAACTTCATATATATTTACTTTTTTAAAAAAAAACTTTTTAAAATTTGTTCAGTTTAAAGTACCCTTTAAAGATTAAAAAATCATCGTCGGCGTTATGAAACCTTTAATGAAATTGAATTTTAAGGTGAAATGTATATTTTGGACTTTTAGCTATAAAGTAAACGGTATTTTAGGTTTTTTGTGTAAGATAGCAGAGGCTTAGGTTACTAATCACCAAAAATCCGGTACCTCCTTTATACATAGTAAACTAAAACTACATAGGGTTGACTTTTTTGTGTTGCGAAACATAATCTCTTTTAAAATAGTAAATTTAATGTTATTTACTATTTACAGAATGACGTTTCAATTAATAGTACGTAAGATGAAAATTCAAGCTACGGTAACTATACTTTGAGGCTAAATAATTGAAATATTAGTAGAATATATCGATTTTTTTTTAAAAAACATATCCTTTATATTCACTTCTTAATATACTTTCGCTTTGAATGTTATTATGGATTTTACTACACTATATGTTGTGTAATTGTATAACTCCGTCAAGGAAGTTGTAAAAATCGTTAAGCGTACTAAACTCGGTATGATAAGTAAATACAAGGATTCAGCCTATTCTTTAGCTGATTAAACCGGCACTCTTCAAGCATTAACTCAAGCCAATAGGTTAACGATAATATTTTTGTTGGTAATACGACCTTCCAAGGTTTTTTTTAAGTTATATAATAAACCTTACGTTTTTTTTAAAAAAACGCTAAGTTGTTAATTTTTGTATTAAAGGTTAAATTTAACTAAAGGTTTTACTTTATTTATATGCTTTTTACTCAACCTATATTTTTTTTTCAAATCTCAATCGAATTTTAAACGCTTGTTTCATTTATAGATGTTTTCGTTTACCTGTTACCGGCTAAATATAATTTTAACGAAATTTCGTTAGATAATAATATTATTTATATCCTGCTCTGTTTTTTTAGAATTGAAACTTTTCATAATGTATCTATAATTCAGACTTTTTGAGATACTTATATTGATGTTGTCGATGGAAAGAAAGCTTCATAATTTTAACGAGTTTATAAATAATTTCCTAAGGTATAAAACGATACAAGTTGTATAAAGATTTCTATCAGTAGGGTCTAAAAGACCTGTTCACGTGAAAAGGTAACTTAGAAGAGTAATCAAGAATGATTGGTATTTGTAGTATAGTAAAGATTATGATCCAAAAGAAGTATCTAGAGGTATACGTTACTGGTGAGATCTTATAAGCCCTCGCCCAGAGTGTATAACTCTGGAATACTTCTTTTAGACTACTCCACGTATTTCCGTCGGCTTGGAATAGCATTTTAGACCGATTTATGTATAGTGTACTTTGCTTTTTGTAAAATTGTAGCCTACATCGTAACACGTTATCGTGCACCCCATAGGAGTGTACTCTGTAATATAGTACACTACTCTTTAGCCTATATATACTATCTGTAAAGGTATATAGTAGTATCCACACATGTAATCTTTTCTTTTTTCCTTATATACTTCGTACATATAGTCTAATAGTAACAATGTTATTGTCGTATCAATCGCAAAGGGTCCAAATTAGTAATAGTGATAATATTGTTATTGTATTAGTCGCAAAAGGTCTAAACTACTAGTAGAAACAGTGTTGTTGTTGACGAGTTAGTCGTAAAAGGTCCAAATTAGCAGTAGTAATAGTGTTATTGACGTATTAGTCATAAAAGATCTAAATTGATAAGTTCGGCTGGGATTAGCAAAGTTTAACCGCGGTGGTGATTGTAAGTCGGTTCTAGTTGGTGTAGTTAAACAGAGGCAATATGGTTAATGATAGCGCCTTTTATTATTTTTGATAAGGGTAGTTATGTAGTGGTGATTGCGTAGGGGTGATTATGTAGGGTAATTGCGTAATTAAATGGTACGTCAGTATAGAAAGATGTATCGTTATCGCTTTAGGCAAAACTTCCTTTTTTTTTCGCTAAAGACGCGTAGTTCTAGCTAATGTAAGTCGCCATTCTAATCCAACTTTTAGTTTATCCAATCAAATCAAGCCGTTTTAATATATAGGTTATCTGGCCTACACATGTACTAACCTGAATCCCGAATAGATGTTACATAAAAATATGATTATTAGATGCCGTTTGGTGCGAAAGCGTCGGCGCCTCGCTGCCGTCGCAGCCGTCGCAGCCGCCGCCCCTAGTACCACCACTATCACTAGCAGTAACAGCCCGCCCTCGTCGGGCTTAATCTTCTTAATTGCTATTACGCCGCCCGCCCCCATTACGCCGTTCGCCGCCACATTATTAAGCCTCATTACCACTACGTCGCTCAGCCCAGTCGCCGCCTTCGCCTCGCCCCACCCCGCCGCCGCCGCATCGACCTTTTTCTTCTCCACCTTCCTTATCTCGAGGGAGGAGTGGAGAGCTTCTAAAGTTATAAACCTTACTCTTTCCTTACAGGTAAAAACTCCGTTACTCGTATGGGCTCCTTTACACTATAAATGCAGACTGGAGTAATTTCGATAAGATATGTATATCCTAAGCTTTTTTTTTGTTCACTTTTAGTTCCCTCTTTTGTAAATAAGTAATATAAAGCGGATTTCCTTCGCCACCTTGAGCTTCATATCATCAAGGTATGCTGTAAGGCCTTTTTCACGCGTTAAGCGTTGGAATGATATATCCGGGTCCGTAACCTTAAGCTGTTAATAAATACGCTTTATTTTTCGTTTGTCGCATTTATAGCCATAGGTAAGTTTATTAACGATTATTACAAAAACTGGGGTTTTTCGGTGCGCTAACACTATTACGAGCGGACTAGCAGCTTATATACCCCCGTTCCGGTGGTTTTAGGGCCGTAGGCCGAAGCCGTATTATATGCCCGCCGGATTTTGAGTGAATTTTTACCGAATCCCAAAAAATCTCTGGTAAAAATATTCGTTTAAAGCGAATCGAAAAAAGAATTACCGTAAGGAATTAAAATAAGCCGATATTAATTAGTAGTAGGCGTTAACCGGCGGACTAAGGAAACGGTAAACGCCGTCGCCGCCTGAAAACGGGACTTACATACATACTATACAGACGAGTTCGATAGTGTTATCGTATGTCACCGTGAAAAAGAAAATCTCTCTTTTATACCTTTACCTAAAGATATAAACAATAAAGTATAAAGTTGCATCCTCGTTAAAGTTAATAATGTCATTAACGGTAATAACGATAACGTTAACAGAAAAGGGGAAAACGATGGGGAGGATGGTAAAGACGCGGCGGCGTTGCCCTCTCCCTTTAATAGTCGATAAATACCCCATTAGCCGGGCCGTATATCCGGCCATAATGCAGTACATTATATAGTAATTTTATGGCTTTCCACAAATAAAGTTTAAAGTAATAAAAGTGATATAAAATGTAAAAAAGAGGCAGTATGCCAAAATCGGTGCGAATAGTCGTATTAAACAAAAGCAAAATGTGGATCGAGGCAAATAATATCGATAAACCGATCCAAATTGTCGTAAATTGGTATAGCGGCTTATTATGGTTGCAAAACCTTTTTAACAATCCTAATAAATAACTTTCTTATCGATATAAGTATTTTTAGGATGCCGTTCGATGTTGCCTTTATTATTACGTTTGCTAGGTTTAATTTGCCATTGATCTATCTGGTTTCCTCAATTTCTCGGCGTTCGTATGACTTGCGTAAAGCTATAATGTCGATTATTAATCGGTTTTCGTTTGTAATACTTAGTTTAACCAGGTATTTATAAAACGAAAAATAATTAGTATAAATAATTAAAGGGTTAAAGTGTAAAGTAAAGTTGGAAATAATTATCCGGACTATTATCGCCATAGTAATACCCGAATCGAAGCCTTTAACTATACCGTAAATCTCGGAAATGAAGACGCTTTTTGTAATCTTTTTACATTTAGTAAAGCTTTAATAAATAATGTTTCCACGAAGATTAAAACCGTTTTAAGCCGATAATTCGTTACCGGGAACGAAGACAAAACCGATTTATAAGCTATAGTTGCTATTATTGGTAAGAAATCCGTTAGTAAAAATAAATAGCTTGAAAATACGCATATCCAGCGATATAAATTACAAACCTCGGTTTAAATTATGTATTTTCTATAAAAGGCGTTTGTTAAACGCCTCATATATATCGTCCGTTGGGTCGATTTAGTATTACGCAGCGAATGAAAGGTCGAATACCATTTTTGGTTATACTATAAACGTAACCCAAGCTCTGCGTATGCGATAACATCTGTATTCGTCGGCTCGTTTTACGCTATCCAAGATAACAAAAGCTACCTTTTTTATCTGTCATTATTACGTAAGTCTTAAAATACCGCTTTTAAATATAATCGTAGCACTATTAAAATCGACTATATTATCTTTTAATAGATAGGCTTTAGGTTTTGCCTTTAAGCCGGCTTTCAAAAGTTTCCTCTCCTTAAACGCGGAAAACTAGGTGTTACATAAAGTTAAAATATCGTTTGTTTGTATTTTTGTAAGTATAAAGTCTTCCGAACGGGTAGTCGATACTAATAGGTACGAGTTAAAGGTTAAGTTAGTTATTCCGAGTCGTTCCTTATAATGGTTTTAGTAAGTTTCGGACTAGTTTATACCGGTTTTAACTAAGCCGTAAAGAGGCTTTAGGATACGTAGGGTTATTTTAAGCGGGTGGTATTATTTAAAGTGTTTTTTGGTATTTTTACGTAAATCCGCTGTTTTAGTCGTTTTTTAGATTAAAAATAGGCCTATATTATATCCCAGAGTGCGACATATAGGTTATACGGTTCGCTAAAAGAGGCTACGAATATAAAAATCAAACGGTAGTTAACTCGATATAATGTAGATAATTAGGTTATAATATCATTTTTACCTTCATCGTTATAACCTTTAATAATTAGGCAAATCTTTTCGTAAGATTTTCTAATCTTATCTTTTACATCGTGGATATGGCGGGTTATAAAACCCTATAAGTATCGTGAATAATAGGGTCGAATTATTTAAAGCGAAAAACGCCTTGGTCGATTACAGTTAAAATCTCTATCTAAATAGATTATTCGAATAGAGCATCCGTGGTGGTGATAATACCTTTCTTGCGAAGTTTTAAATTAATTTTATGGTTTACCAATTCCTTTTATATAATAAAGGAGTCCATGGTAATGTTTTAAGGCGCTTTTTCGTTTTTAAGCCGAAGGGTTGTTTTTGATGGCAAGGTTTTGGTGGGGTCAATGTAGATATGCCGTTTTTGTTTGATATAGTCGGGTTAAAATCGTGTTTTAAGGCTGAAGTTAGATACGAAATCGGGTTAAATTCGTCGTTTAGAAGGATAATGTGTAGGCGATTCTAGTCATTTACGTCGTTCTGGGGGGTAGTATGTAAGTGGTTTTAGTCATCCTAAGAATCCCAACCAATTTCTTCCACCTCTTTCTTATACCTACATATTATTATCCATCGAAAAGAACTTGTGCTGTTTAATAGATTAACCAGCACATTATAACCCTAAAAACCGTTAATTTTCCAAGGTCCAGTCTAGTTATCCTTTATTTTCCAGATCAAAACTTTAAATTATAATGGTGAATACAAAACTCCGGCATTACGTAAGCCGTTTCTCATAACTAACGCTTCAAACACATCGTTTTTGGCTCGTAATAATCGTAAAGTTGTTGTAGCTTTTGTCACGGCATCGGTTCTTTATACCGTGA
Source organism: Anisogramma anomala (assembly GCA_038502455.1). Lineage (NCBI taxonomy): Eukaryota > Fungi > Ascomycota > Sordariomycetes > Diaporthales > Gnomoniaceae > Anisogramma > Anisogramma anomala. The sequence goes on along the minus strand of JASMMZ010000013.1, from coordinate 4,246,856 downwards.
ATAGTAAAAGTGTAAAGTTTATATAGACTTTCAGGTAAATACCGAAAACGAAAAGCGTAGGGATAAGCCCATTAGGACTAAAAGTGTTGTTAACGGCATTAACCGCTATTTAAAGGATGGACTTCTTAAAGTTGCTATCTTTTAACTTTTTCGACAACATTATATACGCTTTCTTTAACGGTCCATAATACCGTTCGCATTTTCCAATACCCTATAAGGATTTTACTAGGATTTATTTATATTTACTTTGGTTATCCGGGCCTTAGTACGTTATTCGGTAAAGTTGAAGGCCGTATTAACGTCGTATATCATCCAGTTAAAAGGCTCGAGGTAAACGTTAAACTAATAGTCAACCAAAACGTTTGAAAAATTTGTAGCGGAAACGCTTTGTATGGACTTGACGGCCTAAAACGATGTTATTATATCGATGGTATAAAGGACTGGTTAGCTATTTAAATATATAATATTAACGATTACTTTGTAGTTAAAGTTTACATCGTTTTAAAAACGAAACTTAAACCGTTGTAGTACCTGTAAGTATAATTAACATTTATAGCAAAACTTTTCGATAGCCTTAAATAAGCCCTTTTCTATATCCGTATGGCCTATGGTATAGGGTAGGTATAAAAGGCGTTTTACAGTCATATATCCGAATCTTTGGTGTAATATACGTAGTTCAGGTTGTATTAAGTAAACGGCCTCGATTTTACGTACTTTTAGGAAAAACCACAAGTGGCCAAACTTAAGCCGAAGCGGTATGGATACATTATTTAAGGCGCGGACAAATTGGTTAGTTATATTACGGACTTCGATTCCGAATTTATTTATATTATTTCATGAAAGTAAAAATAGTATTTTAAAGTTTACTACGTAAAACTTAACCGGTCCGAGATGTGTATTTATAACAACTATTACAAGCGAAAACGCTTCATCTTTACTACATAAGACTTTTTGGTATTTCCTTAAGCGGTTTAGCTAAAACTTCGGAAACCTCGTCGTAAACGCTTCAAATTAACGCTTTTCGACCGTCGAAATTTCGGCTACTTTAGTATCAGGTATAATACCTTAAAACCTATTTCCGTACCTATTAAATAGTGTAAATTATAATATTATATAGGCGTCGAACACTTCCTTGGTATAATACAATCCGGCGATATACCTAAAAAAGGCGTCCTACAATCTGGTAAAGATACGGTTAGCTGTTTGGTCGTCTTAAGCTAACAAATAGGCGTTATCATCCTCGAGGTCGTCTTCTTCAGATGTATTATCGTATAAGTAAGTATTAAGTTCGTTATCTGCACCTTTGCATTAGGTTACATATATTGTAAAGTTGGCCTTTATCCGATCCTCGGGTACGTAATTGATTTAAAATTATCGTTCAATCCGAATCTACTTGTAGGTGGGGTGGTTTATAAACTAGTAGCCGATTTTGCCGTATACTATACAACGTTTTTACAAACTTGTAGGATGTCGTATATCTTTCTGTAAGTATTATTATGGTTTTGGTACGTTTCTTTCATTTTCGAACGATTGTTCCTGTCTTTTATTACCGGGGCTTTCTTTTTAGTACCTGTATTTCGGGCCTTCGTTCTATTTCGGATAAACCTTAAATATTCGATTTAAAATATAGTGAATTTTCTTGATAAGGTTTTCTTTAATAATTTAGGCTTCGTTTATTGTTCTATTAATTACGAATACTAATCCGAAGTTTGTTTTCCGGCGTATAAAGGTTTCTAACGATGTTTTAAAGCTTATATAAAAGGCCTTTAAGTTCTTTTTTTATTTGAAAAGTATAAGGTTAAAATTCGGGGTTTTACGACAAGCTTTTGTTATTATTTAAATAAATAGTTTGTCGCCCTTTCATTCCGGTCCGAAGGCTGTTCAACACTTTCGAAATCTTGTTAATAAGGTGATAAGGATCTCCTAAGGGTTTTTATTGGTATTCTCCTATTGATTTTTTACGAATTCCCACGTCGTATTGGTTTAATCCCTATCGTAAACTCGTAATTAATCTCGGCGTTAAAATGGGATTTAAAGCGATTATAACACTCGGAGAATATATTCACTTGTGTAAAGTAGTATATATACTACTTTTTAACTTTTTCGAAAAGTATACTGGGTAAAATGACGTAAAATTATAATGGCTTAATATCCAGTTTTTTATATATATTAAACATAACGTATATTTTACTATCCAATATATCGTAAGGTTCGCCTTTATAATTATTATCCCTTTTTTATAGCCTGATAAAGTTGGTTAACTTCGTGGGGTCGCTCTTATCTGTGGGGAAACGATGTGGTGGGAGGTCGCGGTAAGGATCGTGGTTAAAAAGCATTAGTTCGTAAGGTACGTATTAACGTTTTGAGCCACCTATCTCCTTTTGAATCGGGGTGTTTTCCGTGTTCCGGCCGATTATTGTTTCCTAGGGCGGGTTATTGTTTATGTTTCGGCCGATTTTGTCACGGTTAAATAGGCTGTTTTCAACGTTCGGGGTATGGTTTTATCTTTATATCGGTTTAAAGTTGCGTTCCAAAGAGGCTTCTCATTTAATCTTCGTTATAGATAATCGTTGTAATGCCCACTTTTCTTTTACTGATTTTTTTATTTATATTTTTTATCGGGCGCCCAATTTTAACGAACGCCGTATCCCAATTTGTAGTAGTTCTTTAGAAATCCATTTTGTTAGGTGTTCCTTTCGTTTCTACAGGTAGTTTCATTTTATAAAATTCCTTTCTATGACTTTTTAGTCCGTCTATTTAGGTATATATGTAAGTTAAGTCGTTTCGTATAAGGATTTCACGATACGGCCGTTACTTTCACCGAGTGTATTAATATCTTTGCTATATAATTATTTCCGTAAAACTTTTACGACTTATCCATTTACTATTTGCCATATTTTTAACGTTTAATTCGCAAATTTTTCTTTAAAAACTTCGAATAATTTACGTTCTTTAATATCGTTATTACAATAGTTGTAAATTATGTTTGTAAAATATGTATTTTCGGTGTAAGAGTCGAAGTTTTCCCCTAGGGCTTCGATTTTATTACCCCAAAAGTTAAAGTCCAAATGTCTAATGATATTATTTCAAAAAGAAAAATATGTAAAAAGGTAATTTATAAAATAGTTAGCTTTTGCCATATCTATTACTGATAAGGTTATTATATATATGTAAAAGGCAGTTCGTAGTAGTTTGAAGTTCATGGCAATGTAGTAAATGCAAAATACAATAAAGTAATTAAAGCGTTCGGACAAAAGATTACTAATACTTGTTAACGTAAATAAACTTTAAATAATACGTAGACGAAACGTAACTATAGATTAATCAAACTTCTTAAATTAGTTTTGTTAACCTTAGTAAAGTTATACTAGGTAAGTAGCCAGTCAAACTTAAAACTTTACAGTTACTAAACTTAAAATGTATATGGAGAACGTGGGAAAACTTGGAATAAATAGGGCGGATGTAGGAAATTGAGTAAGGTAAGAGAAATACCGAGGTGTTGTATGCTTCGGTGTGCGTTGGTCTATCCGTATTAGCGTGCTGTAGCAGAAATTGGTAAAGGGATCTGTTGGTTATTTGGTGTGTAACAGATGTTTTCTGAAGCGAAAATCGGGTAGGTCCCAGTAAATGGTTCCGAATCTTGGTGTTTTGGCTTGCGTAGCCTGGTATCCGGTAGGTTTTAGTAAAGGGTTTCGGAAAACTTCGTAATTTGCCTTGCGTGGCCTTATTCGTGATAGGACGCCTTTTAAAAAGGACTCAGGCTAATCGTTTAGAGTGCTAATATAAGTTAGCGGTTGACAGAACGGGGCTAATTTTTTTAAAGTCACTCCGGATCTTATAGTTTTGTAACGTTTCGGGTTTCTCAGCGCTCCCGCGTAATTCCACACTCCCGTATGGTTCTTATAATAAGTAGTGTTAAAGCACAAACAGTTGGTACCGCTACAGCATCCCGCTATAAGTATTCAACGAATGCTTATCTCTTCTTTTTAAGTTGTCTGAAGTCGACCAAGTCGGCTACTGATTAGTATCGGTAGGGTTTAAAAAACCTGTTTACGTAAAAAGGTAACTTAGAAAAGTAATCAAGAATAATTGTTATTTGTAATATAGTAAAGATGATGATTAAGAAGAAGTATTCAGAGGTTTACGTTATAGATAAGGGCTTATAAGTCCTCGCCTAGAGTGTATGACTCTGGAATACTTCTTCTAGACCGCTTCACGAATTTTTGTCGGCCTGGAATAGCATTTCAACCCGATCTATATATAGTGCACTTTGCGTCTTGCAAGAGTGTAGCCTACAGCATGATACGTTATCGTGCACCCTGCAGGAGTGCACCCAGCAATACAGCGCACTGCCCTTTAGCCTTTATATACTATCTATGAGGGTATAAAGTAGTATCTACAGTTTCGGTAAATAAAATATTCAAAGTATCTTTGGTAAAAAGTTGGCAATATATTAAGTTAAATTATTAACCACATCTGGTTTCCGGACTCTATAAATAGATCTTAGATTAATAATTCGACAAACTTTAAAAGTAAAATCTTATAAAATACTCCAATAATATTTTACCTTTTGCCTTACTAGTTTTCTTTATTTAGCGTTCGGTGTATAATAGTTAAAAAGAATGTATCGTCGTAAATTTCAAATTATTTAACAAATAGAATGTTTCAAATAACTACCCTTAATCGTTTTCACGCCAAATTAACGAGTTTTACCCTAAAAAGAAAATGATTTCAGTGATAAATGTTACAAAGTTTTTTTTTAGCAGTGAGTTTACCCAAGTAACCGAAATAAATTTATTACAGTTAGCTATAAAGGTTTGGAAAGTTTCAAAGTAGCTTTTATAGGCTTTTCAAATTCACTACTTTATATATAAAGATATATGAATCTGATGTTTAAGATTTTTCGCAAATTTCATAAATAATTTATTAACGACATAGTTATTTTTTAGATACGTTCGATAAACACCTCGTATATTTGAAATAGATACTCGTTTTATTCTTATGAAAAAGTTGTCTTTGTTACCCAATAGGTCCTATATGAGATTTCAGTTTATGGAATTACTCGGCTTTTACGTCGATAGTCTTGGTTTCTCCACAATTTCAAAACGTACTTAGGGCTTTCGTAAATAGTCGTTTCTAACAAATTTTAAAGCAATGAAAACTTATTTAAAATCAAATAGATTTCTTAGGATATAATACCCTATTTAGTTTACTAATCGAATAACTTACAAACACTTAAAACCGATTTATTCGTAAAAAAAGCCGTTATCAAGGACGTCTTAAGGTTGGAAATCGAAGTAAACGCTAGTATTTTACGTAATTTACGAAAATCGTTTCAACCCCTAAATAATAGTATTCCTCCAACAAGCTTTAGAAATTATTTTATAATCGCTGACGCCTATATTATCCTGATCCTATTCGCTTTATTTTCCTCTCAATTGATAGAAGTTTTGAACGTGGTTTTGGAGTTATACTTTTCCAATAAAAAAAGGATTATATTGAGATATCTAGCCACTTAATCCCAGTTATAAAAACTAAGCTTGTTTTATCCTTAAACCAATGTTTTACTAAGGTTAAATGATATTACTGTCGTTTAAAGCTTGAGATAATATGTCTCGTATAAGCTTATTGTAGCCTTCGTACAACTTTCATTAGTAATATATATTTCATCATAGTTTTTACAGGTTATAAATTAACTAAAAGAATGATGAATTAAACATAACTAAATATAAGTTTTACAGATCAAGAGAATAACAGATTAATCAATGCTTTTATTGACTTTAACGCTTAGAATTTAAAAGTTGTTTATTTTGCTAGACATTTAAATCTTATTCCCGATTACTTGTCGAGGTTGCCAAAGTTGGGAGACGAGAAAATTCGTGTGTAAATAGATCTTCTTATCCCCCACCAAATATTTAACGATTATCTAGTAGTTTCAAATAAAATATATTTTATAATACATTTGGCTAGAGCCAAGATGTTAGATGAATCGCGGTTATCCTTTCAATTTGGATACCATATAAACTTTCTATACCAAGTAATTTAATATAAACTCAAGAGAAATAATGAAAACAAAAATACTATCTTAACATCAAAACTCGATTACTCTTTTAAACTTTTAGATGGTTTATTTTATAACCCAGATTTATAGGGTTATCGAATTTTGGTTTTAATTTTATATTTTGTTTAAGATTTCTTCGCGGATGTTTACAATAAACGTTAATATTAAGGTTTTTAACGTATAATAAAAGTATCAAACGGCCTTAGTTTTCATTTCAAACATAAGTTTGAAAAATCTTATTATAGGGACTAATTATTATATAATTGATTTAAAAATGATAATCAAAAACATATCGGTGAATTTTATCTAATTTAAATCCTTTAAAACTTATATTTACCATTTATATGGATTTTATCGTCGTTTTACCTGCTATTTCTTCCTGGAAAACGCTATAAAGTCGACTTATATACGGGGAACTTAAAATAAATATACTTTTTAACTGTAAAATCTTTTCAAAATCCTTTTTTTTTACCAAAGAATACCATATATACTTTTACAAAATGGGTTGTTATTCTCGTAAAATAATTTTAATTATCTTATTGGCTCTATCTGCGATATATTATTTTCGATCGAAACTTAAAATTCCCATTAGTAATCTGGTAAGATCTTCAAAAAAATATTTGGAATAAGGTTAAAAATAATAATATCGTACTATCCTTAAGCAAATAATTAGTTTAAGGGAAAAAATTCATTCATAAAGTTCGTTTAACAATGCTATTCAACTAAATATCCTGATTAATTGTGGATTAATTGTATTACTACCTTATAATAGTATCTTAACACTACTCAATTTCGAATGATTAATGCTAATCTTTACGAGTATTCATTCGAATTCAATCTTTGTTTATCAGTCGACTATTTTATTCCCCTTATGCCTCATTAAAAAGCCAACATTCGCTTTGTTAAAAAATACTTGAAACAGGATACTTCATTAACTATAAATATGATGGCTGTAATAGCTAAAAAGGAATACGACCAAAAACACCGTTAGCATGATTCTATTGTTGATAATCGAGTTTAACTTAAAATTAGCTCAGCATATAAACCTCTCTATCTCCAAAAAAAAAAAAAAAACTCACTCCTTTTCGTTTAGGCCCCTTTATTATTGTGAATAAAGTCGCAAAACTCGCTTTTACTTCGGATTTCCCTTAAAACTTAAAGATTTATCCTATAGTTAGTATTTTATATTTAACGCTTACTCGGGATAACAAAATCTTCAAACGACTTGCTTCGCTTTTAGCGCCTATTAAATATAACGGCGACAAAAAAAAATTGGAAATTGAATAAAATACTGGATAAAAGATTTGATCAGCGTCGTCAAACATGTTAATAGGTACTATACCTGGTCAAATAGAAAGGATTCACAGTAAAGAACGATGAAAGGGTAAGCCTACAGAACCTAAGATATTGTAAAGAATTAATTGAGGACTTTAAGAAGAGTTTGAGTTAAGTACTTATAATTATCTCTACTCGTGAAAAGGTCTATTCGTAAAAAGCTATTTTTACGAGACTTTCGGACCATAATTATGATGAGGACATTATGTTTTCGTCTGTCCCCCGGCAAATCTTTGGACCAAGGTGGGGTGGTACGGCAGTACCCCACCTGACTTGCTTGTGCTTGTTGTTGTACATACCTTACTGAAATCTCTGCAGTCAGTCTTAGACTTAGCTTCTTCATCCTTCAATACAGATAAACACCATCACCACCATCACGATCTAACATTCAATCCGTGTTTGTCTAGTTTATGCTATTAATCTAATATAAGTGTTTCACCCTTGAATTACAGCACATTATGTACGTGATTTGAATCAAAATTGCAGATTTATAACTGATTTATATGGCTCAACTCTTAAATATATATATTAAAAAATTCCATAGGTATATTCAGGCTGAAGTTTTTTAAATGAGTATAAAGTCTAGTTGTTAGACGAAAACGATGGTTTGTATAAGTCTTTGAAAACTGACTAAGCTTATATTGACAACCTTGAAAGATTATATAAATGGTCCGAACGGACTGTTTTCATATCATAACTTTTAATATAACGTAGAAAAGGAGGATCAATATACAATGACGGTTTTTCAAACAAAAGGAAAAAAAGTCAAAAATGTACAAATAATCCATATATACAACATAAGACAAAAACCCGATTGAAATAAATAAATATATATATATATATATAGAAATATATGAATACATGAAAAAATAGATGAATAAATACAATAATGAACACACAAATTCATACATATATAAATAAATACATAAATACATAAATTGTTGGCACAGCAGTTAATTGCAGTATAGTCGAGTTGACTGCATCGAGTGCAAGTGAACTATATTGATTGGAAGTCTCCAATTGGGGTATGGACTAAGCGATTTCCCTGTCAATATAGTGTTCAGACCGGCTAGCGGTCTACCAAACTTAGAAGTAACAACTAATCCACTACCTGAACTTTTGAAATACTACTGTTACTTAGACCACAGTTGGAATCAATAAACGTTGCAACGTCCAAAGACCTATAAGGACTGATCAGTGCTTGACGGTAAATTGAGAACGCAAGCACACACGTTAAGATCGCTACGTCAAGCAAAAAACACCAAGATCGTCAAGTCCCTTGGCAAAATACCAAGGTTGCTAAGTAGCAACCAATATGTTATTCCTATAGAACAGACCTTCAAGTCACAGTAAACAAACAAACACATTAATCTTATACGAAGGATCTCCAGGGTGTGACAAATAGTTACATCATACCACTCCTAAATTGACAAGTCCCTACTCTCACCTAAATTGATATTAACTTGCTAGTCAGAACATCAAAATAGTAAAAGATTAGAAAGGAATTGGAGAGATTAAGGCCTTCGGATCCCATTTCACTAAGTATTATGACAAATATTTTTGGTGTAAATATGTTGACGAAACTTTTACCAAAAAATACACGATTAACTTTGATAGCCAATACATCTTTGACTTGGACACCGGTAAAAAGTTAAGCTGCAACATCCGCACCTTCCAAAATTTCCGTGAATTCTTAAACAAATAAACTATTATTATATGGAAAAAGTTCAAAAATATGCTAAAATGAAATTAAAAACAGAAATTTGAGAACGGAGGATCTTAATTTTACTTTTTTCTTTTTAAAAAAAAAAAAAAAAAACTGTAAAGTATTGGTAAAAACTTTATTTAAATTGGCATAAATAGAAGATCAACTCCAAAATTCTTAACTTTAAAATTTACAAGGGAAAGACAAAGGCACTGTTAACGACTACCAATGTTCTCATATAAGTTTCCAAGGATAACTTCCGAATCCCCAAACAAATCAAACTTTTAACCCTTTTTTACACTTTGATCATAAGAAACCTATCAATCTATTGGGTAACTAAACTCCTGTTAGTAGTAACGTGAAGTACGTGCTCGAGAAAAAACAAACGCATAAAACAATTATTGTTAACGCCGCTTTATAGATTAATATAGACGCAATTTAGTGCCTAATTGAAGAAAATCGTTAAGATTACTAAGGTAATTGTTAAGGTCGCCAAAGTCATAAGGCCACGCAAGTTACAGCTATGAAAAACCCTAAAAATCAGTTGAAATATCACTTCGAAAAAAGGGTCGAAATTACGCAAAAGCCTATTACAAGTTCTATTTGTTACAAGCTGGTGTTTGAGCTAGTGATTACCAGGAATCTAGCTCTAACAATTATTAAGCTCTTACGCTGCTCCTAAGATGCTCCTAAATATACCCACAATACATGATTAACTATATAATTGAGCCACTCCTTATCGCTAGCTCTATAGCAGCTCCTTAGTAGGAGCCTCCCCTATTTTTTCCTCGAGGATTGTAAATAGTATTAGACCATCTTAAATAATGGCTTTAACTTAGTTCCTTTGAATATAATTTTCTATATTCATTCCTTTGACGATATTTTCGCTATTTTTAAACAGTTTTTATTTTTTTTAAAAAAAACTTTCACTGGACAGTACCAACTAAAAAGTGTCACACTAGCTGCTACGAACAATTCATGTAGATACCGGCGAGCGGGATCGTAACACGAGGTGACTGGAGCTTATAAAGACCGTCGGAACCTCGCGCTATGCCTACAATCAAGACCTTGGGGTGCCCAACAAATTAAAGACTTGTGAGCATGTAAACTGAAGCTCTAATCGAGGATTTCCTTAAATAATGACAGATTAGAATCATGTTTTTAGATGACCAAAGCTTGAACACTTAAACTATAAAGTAATTTCTTAATGCTCACATACAAAATTAAGTCCAAAACGTTCTAGCCGTGTAAAATAACTAATTGCCCACCGAATGTAAACGGTTAACAGAAACTTTACAAGCTAAATTCTTTATGTGGGATTAATTCGTCCGTAGAAACGTTTTACGTATAAAGTGACATGAAATTAATATATCAGTTACATTGATAAATATGATTCGTGTTGGTACGCGTGTAGGGCAGGAATATAACGTTGAAATAGTGTAGTATTCTGACTAAGGAAGAGGTAGAAACTAGAACTAAGCGAAGCTCAGTGGAGCTGAGCATATAGCAGCCTAGTAACCAGATGCACAGGAAGATGCTAGTGCTTTCCCTCTCTTTCCATGTATGTATTCCCATGTCTGTACAACAAGTTCCCGTGACTAAAGAAAAGGCAATGTCCTCGTTGCATAACATATATGATAGAAGGCAAGACAGATGCTAAACGTGAGATGTGAGACGTGAAAAGCGAGACGCGAGATACGAGATGCGAGAAGCGAGACGAGACGCAAGACGCAAGATGCGAGAAGCCAGATGCGAGACGCGAGAAGCGAAACGTGGGATGCGAAAAGAGAAACGCGAGACGCGGGACGCTAGACGCGAAACGCATTTTATAAGACAATCTTCTTGTGAAGATCTTTTTCGTATGCCTTAATTGGTTTCTTACAATATTCCAATTCCTTTATAACTTTCTATTTATCATTTTTTGAAGTATAGCCTTTTTAACAACCCAAATATTAAATTTGTTTTTAATGCGACGACGACTATTCAGGAGTTTATTCATAATCTTTTCGATTTCCTATATATTCTCTTTTACAGTCTTTTTATACCGTACTTGTGTGGGCGGTGGAGGTATAAAATCGAAAGGATTATCTTTCGACTTATCGTAAAGAGTGAGGTATTAAACGTTAACTGTAGGGTGAGCTTATAAACTAGCAGTAAAATCGAATATTTACATAAGTTTATTTTCACACGGTTTACCATAGCAAACGAGATTAAATATCAAAGTTGTCGGTAAGGTCTTAAGCCTATAAGGTTCACGTGAACAAAGGTCTTTGAAGAGTAATCAGAATGATTGATATTGTAATATAAAAGATAATTATCCAAGAAGAAGCATTCAGAGGTGTACGCCACAGGTGAGAGCTTATAAGTCCTCTACCCAGAGCTTATCACTCTGGAATACTCCTTCTAGACCAATCCATGCATTGCCGTTCGGTTTGGTATAGTTATTCCAGACCGATCTATACATTATCGTTCGATCTGAAATACCTATTCCAGACCGATCCATATATAGAGCATTTTACGTTTCGTAATAGTATAGCCTATAGTGTGAAACGTTATCGTGTACCCTATAAGAGTACACCTTATAATATAGTGTACTATTACTTGCCTTATGTATACTATCTATAAGGGTATATAGTAATATTTACATAGGTAATCTTTTTTCCTCTTAGGTATTTCGTATTTATAGTTTAGTAGTGATAGTGTGGTTGTGGTTGCGAAGGTTTAAATCAATATGTTTTTTAGTAATAGTATTATTACCGTATTATTACAAAAAGTTCAAATTAGCAAGTTTTCGTAGTAATAGTATTGTTACTGTATTAATTATAAAAGGTCGAAATTAGTAAGTTCGGCTGAGATTAGCAAAGTTGAGCCAAGGTGGTGTTTTAAGTTCAGTTAGGATCAACAAAGTCTAGCCGAGGTGGTGTTTATAGTTCAGGCCTGGTTAGTATAGTTAAATAGGGGCGATATAGTTGGTAATAACGTCTTTTCATGGTTAATAGGGGTAACTACGCCGGTGCTATAGGTGTTGATTACGTAAGGGTGATTACGTAAGGATAATTGCGTAATTATTTATTAGGTAAGTATAAAAAAATATTGTTATCGGTTTAGGCAAAACTTTTTTCCTTTTTCTTTTAAAGGTACGTAATCCAAACCAATGTAAGTCCCTATTCCAATTCAACCTCTATTCCCTATAATTAAACAAACCGTTTTAATAGGCAGTTTTTTGGCTGATACCTATATAATAACCTATCCCCCGAACAGATACCGCGTAAAAACAGGAATGCAAAGCGCCGTTTGGCGCGAAAACGTCAGCACGTTGCCGCCGCCGCAGCCATCGTAGCCGCCGCTCCTAGCACAACTACCACTAGAAGTAAAAGCCCGCCCTTATCGGGTATAATATTTTTTATTGCCGCTATGCCGCTCGCCCCCGCTACCCCGCTCGCCGTTACGCCGCTTAGTTCCGCCGCCGCTATGCCGCCTAGCCCCATCGCCGCTACGCCATCCAGTCCCGCCGCCGCCTTCGCTTTACCCCCTTCCTCCCCCTCTTCTCCCTCCACCTTTCCCAACTCCTAGGGGTAGGAACGGGGGACTCTTAAGGTTATAAACCTTACTCTTTCCCTTCGGGTAAAAACTATATTACTTCTAGGGGCCCCTTTACGTTGTAAACGTAGCTTGGCGTAATTACAATAAGGTATATATATCTTTGTCTTTCTGTTTATAAGCCTTTAACCCACATCTTTGTAAATAAGGAGCACGAGGTGAATCTCTTCCGCCGCTTTGAGCTTCATATTGCTAAGGTACATTGTAAGGCCTCTTTAATGCGCTAAGCGTTTAAGTGGTATATCTGGATCCTTAGCTTTAGGCTGTTAATAGATATGTTCTATGTATCGTATGTCGCTTCCGTGGCTGCGGGTAAGTTTATTGGCGATTGATAAGAGAGTAGGAGCCGCTCGTTTCACTATTATCGTTACGAGAAAATTGGTAGTTTGTACGCCCCTATTTCGGTAGTCTTAGGGTCGTAGGCCGAAGCTGTATTACGCGCCCTCAGAATTCTTGATAAGTTTTAACTAGATCTTAAAAATTTGTTTTAACAGAAACCTATCGTTCATGGAGATCCAAAAAACAAATCATCGTAAATAACTAAAACAAACCGATATTAATTAGTAATAGGCGCTAACCGGCGGACCAAAGAGACGTAAAACTCTATTACCGCTTGAAAATGGGGCCTATATATATATTATGTAGGCGAGTTCGACGACATTATCATACGTTCCCGTAAAAAAGGTAGTACATTTCCTATACCTTTATTTAAAGGCATAAGAATAAGGTGTAGGGTCATATTTTCGCTAGCGTTAATAATATCGTTAGCGGTAATAGAGGTAATGTTAGTATAAAGGGAAAAAAAACGATAGGGAGGACGGTAGGGACGCGATGAAATCGCCCTTTTCCTTTAGTAGTAAATTAATATTTTTAGGCCAGGCTGGTGTACCCGGTTATAATACAGTACGTTATACATTAATTTCATATATTTTTACAAAATGATCGTTTAAAGTAATTCATGTAACCTAGAATGCAAAATAAAAGAGGTAATATGCTAAGATCGGTGCGATGTCGTAAAAATAAATAAAAAGGAAAAAAAAAATGATAAATCGGTACGAATAGTCGTATTTAATCGAGGTAAAATCGGCGATTGACGCGAATAGTCCGTTTAAATAGAGGTAAGACGTGGATTAACGCGAAAGGTATTAATAGGTAGATTCGAATTAACGAAAATTAATATGGCGTAATAACTTATTAGGGTCGTAGAACCTTTCTAATAACCTTAATAAATAACGTACTTGTAAACATAAGAATTTCCAGTACGCCGTTCGGTGTAGATTTTATTATTGCGGTTTCCGGGTTCAACTTATTATTAATTCATTTGGTCTTCTCGATTTCCCATTTTTCGTACGAATCGTATAATGCTATAATGTCGATTATTAATCTTTTTTTCATTTCTAATACTTAATTTAACTAGGTACTTATAAAGCGAAAATAAGTTAGTATAAACGATAGAAAATCAGGGCATAAGATAAGGTTGAAAATAATTATCCAGACCGTTATCGCTATGGTAATGCCCGAATCGAAGCCTTTAAATATACTATAAATCTTGGAAGTTAAGAAGTTTCGTGTAACCCTTTTTTACTTGATAAAGCTTTAATGGATAATGTTTTCTTGGAGCGTAAAGCCATTTCGGGCCGGTGTTTCGTTACCTAAGATTAAAACGAAGCCTATTTGTAAATTTTAGTCGTTATCATTAGCGAAGAAGTCGTTACTAAATACGAATAGCTTTATACTACCTATATTTAACGGTACGAATTGTAAGATGCATTTTGGATTATATATTTGTTATGAAAGACGTTTGTTTAACTCTTTATATATATTGTTCATCGAGTTGTTTTGGTATTATGCAGCGATAAAGAAGTTAAACGTTATTTTTGGTTTTGTTATAACGGTAACTTAAGCGCCACGTATACGTTATTACCTGTATTCGTCAGCTCGTTTTACGTTATTTAAAGCGATAGGGGTAATTTTGTCTAGCTACCCCTTTTACATAAGGTTTGAAGTACTGTCCGGAAGTGTAATAGTAGTGTTATTAATATCGATTATATGGTTTTCCGTTAGGTACGTTTCAAATTTGGCTTTTAAGCCGGCTTTTAAAAGTTTCTCTTATTCAAATACGGAAAACGAGGAGTTATATGACGTTAGGGTGTCGTTTCTTTATATACCCGTTAATATAAAATTCTCCGAACGGGCCGTTAATACTAATAGAAATAGGTTGAATGTGGAATAAGTTATTTCAAGTAGTTTTTTATTGTGTTTTTAATAGGTGTTCTATTAGTAAATACTGGTTTCGGCTAATCCGTAAAGTTTTTTTATAATATGTAAAATCGTATTAGGTAGGTGGTATTGCCTACGGTCCCTAGGTATATCGGCATAAATTAGTCGTTTTAGTCGTTTTTTAGATTATATGTACACCTATATTATATATCAAAGTTTAATATACGAGTTATATAAATTGTGAAGGGAAATAATGAACGTAAAAATCAAGTAATGGTTAACCCATTATAACGTAGGTAATTGGGTTATAATATATATTTTGCCTTTGTCATTATATTCTTTTACAATTAGGCGGGTCTTTTTATAAGGTTTCCCGGTTTTATCCTTAACCTTATAAACGAGGCGGGTTAGAAAAATACTATAGATATCGAAAATGGCTGGATTAAAACGTTCAAAACGAAATACGCTCTGGTCGATTAGGGCTGAGATTTCCGTTTGGGTAGATTGTACGAATAAGGTACCTGGGGTAATAATAATACCTTCGTGGCAGAGCTTTAAGATAAACTCGCGGTTTGCCATTTCCTTTTACGTGATAAAGGAATTCGTGGCAAAGTTTCTAAGGCGTTTTTTAATTTTAGAGCCGAGAGAGCGCTCTTGATGTCGAGGTTTTAGTAGGGTTAGTTTAAATGGGCCGTTTTCATTTAGAGTAGTCGGGTTATATTCGCGTTTTGGGGGTAAGGCTAAAGTTGGGTTCGGTTTAAATCCGTTATTTTAGGTAATGTTTTATAGGCGGTTTTATCTATTTTACGGTTTCGGATCGACCTTTTTTACTTTTTTTTATATTCGTATACTATTGTTTAGCGAAATGAACTCGTTCCGTTCAATAATTAATGATTATATCGTATTTTTAAACTAATTAATCCTTTAAAGGCCAGTCTATCTATTTTTCGTTTTTTTCAACCAAAACTTTAAATTGTAATGGTAAATTAAAAATATTAGTTTTACGTGGGCAATTCCTTATAACTAACGTTTTCAATATATTGTTTTTTGTTCGTAATAAGCGTGATGCCGTCATATCCTTGGTTATAACATTAACCCTTTGTATTATGGATGGTAATAGTATAAATGTTATATAAATCTTCGGGTAAGTATTAAAGATGAGGAGCGCAGAGATAAGCCTACTTAGGTTAAAATTATTTTTAACGGAGTTCATTGTTATTTGAAGGATATAGTTTTTAAATCTAATACCCTTTAATTCTTTCGATAACATTTTATGCGTTCTTTTCAGTGATTCATAGTATCTTTTACATTTTCCAATACCCTATAGGGCTTTTACTGAAATTTGTTTATATTCGTTACCCGTTATCTAAGCCTTTGTACGCTACTCGGTAAAATTAAAATCAGTGCCGGCGTCGCGTGTAATTTAGTTTAAAAGCCGAAGGTCAACGTTTAAATAGTAGTTAATTAAAACGTTTTTATAGTTTAAAGTAAAAGAGATCCGTGTGAATTTAGCGGCTTAGAATAATGATATCGTATCGAAGACATAAAGAACCTATTAGCTGTTTAAATACCTAATATCAATAATTATTTCGTAGTTAAAGTTTATATTGTTTTAAAGACGGAATTTAAACCGTCGTAAGGCTTATAAATGAAGCCAATACTTATGGCAGAACGTTTCGATAATCTTATGTACGTCCTTCCTTATATTTATGACCTCCGTTATAAAGTAAACATTAAAGGCGTTTTGTAGCTGGGTATGCGAATCGTCGGTATAAAGCCTGTAATTTTGGTTAAGTTAAAAAAGTCGCTTTAATCGTACGTGTTTCCGGGGAAAAAATACAAGTAGCCAAACTTAAGTTAGAGCGATATGGATACGCTATTTAAGGCGCGAAAAAGTTGATTAGTCGTATTCCGGACCTTAATTTCGAGTTTATTCATATTCATTAATAGAAGCAAAAATAACGTTTTCAAACTCATTATGTAAAACTTAATCGGTTCGAAACGCGACTTTATAACGACGATTCCAAAAGAAGTCGCTTTTCCTTTACTAAATAGAACCTTTCGGTGTTTTCCTATTCGATTTAGCCGAAACTTCGGAAATTTCACCGTAAATACGTTGAATTGTCGTTTTCCGGTTATAGAGATTTCGGCTACGTTAGTATTAGGTATGATGCCTTGAAACCTGGTTTTACATCTGTTAGAAAAGGTGAATTAGGACGTTATATTGGCGTTAAAAACTTCGTTCACGTAGTTAAGGCTTATAATATATAAAAAGGAGGCATACTATAGGCCGACGAAAATACGTTAGGCGTTGTTATCGTTGTAATCTAATAGGTAGGTATCATTTTGTTCAAGGTTTTTTTTCTGGATGTATTTTTATACAGGTATATATTTAGTCCGTTATTAATATCTTTGTTCTCGTTTACTTATATTATAAAGTTAACCTTGATCCGATTTTTAAAATGATATTTGGTTTAGAATTGACGTTTAATCCGAATTTACTTGTAAGCAAGGTAGTTTGTAAACTAGTAGCCGACTTCGCCGTATACGATACATCGCTTTTACAAACCTATAAGGCTTCGTATATCTTTTCGAAAGTATCATTATGGTTTAGGTGCGTTTCTTCCATTATCAAACCATCGTCGCTATATTTTACTGCTAGGGTTTCCTTCTTAGTACTTATACTCTAGGCGCTCGTTTTACCTTGGGTAAAACTTAAATTTATGGTTTAAAACATGATTAATTATCTGGGAAAGGTTTACTTTAGTGATTTAGGCTTCGCTTCTAGTTTTATTAACTATAAATGCTAATCTAAAGCTTACCTATCGGCGTATAAAGGTTTCGAATAATGTTTTAAGGCTTCTATAAAAGGCTTTTAAATCCTTTTCTGGTTTAAAAAGTGTAAGGTCGAAATCTGGTTTCCTACGACAAGCCTTTATCACTAATTAAATAAATAGTTAATCGCCTTTATATTCCGGTCCGAAGACTATCTAACACTTTCAGAATTTTGTGAATAAGGCCGTAAGGATTTACTATAGGTTTTCATCCGCATTTTCCTATGAGTTCTTAATAAATTCCCACATCTTATCAACTGAGTCCCTATCGTAAAACTCGTAGTTAATTTCTGTGTTGAAGAAGGATTTAAAGCTGTTATAATATTTTACGAATATATCTACCTATGTAAAGTGAAATATATACTACTCCTTAGCTTACCCGAAAAAAATTAAATAGGATAACGTAAAGTTGTAAAACTTAATATCTAGTTTTTTCCTCGTATTAAATATAACACGTATCTTATTATTAAGTACATCGTAAGGCTTGCCGTTATAGTTATTATCCTTATCCCATAACCTGATAAAGTTAGTTAACTTCGTAGTATTACTTTTATCCGTGGGGAAATGATGTAGTAGGAGATCGCAGTAAGGGTTGTAGTTAATGGGAATCGATCCGTACAGTACGTATTAGCATTTTATGCCGTTTATTACTTCCTGAATCGGATTGTTTTCCGTATTTCATCCGATTGTCGTTTTCCGAAGCGGGTCATTTTTTACGTTTCGGCCTATCCTATTATGGCCGATCGGGTTATTTTTAACGTCCAGAGTATATTTTTATCTTTACGTTGGTTTGAAGTCGCATTTTATGAAAGTTTAGTATTCGACCCTTGTTATAAACGATCGTTACAGTACTTTCTCTCTTTCCATCGATTCCTCCAATTCTGTTTCCGTTCCTCGACAGGAGTTCAATCTTGCTAAATGCCATATCTCAACTTATGGTGGTTTTTTATAACCTTAGCTTGTAACCTTAAGCAGGCGTTCCTAACGCTTTTTTAGGTAATGTCCTTCCATAAACTTTCCTTTTTTTACTTTATCGTCTGTCCACTTTAGTATTTATATTAGACAGGCCGTTATAAATATAGCCTATATAATATTGTTGTTGTTTTTACCGGGTATATTGATACCTATACTTCGTAATTGTTTCCGTAAGATCCTTGCAATTGTATCATTTAGTATTCGCTATATATTCAATGATCAATCATTAAAGTCTTCCCTAAAATCCTCAAATAAATTGCGTCTTTTAATTTCGGTATGTCAATAGTCAAAAATTATATTTTTAACATAAGTATTCACTGTATAAAGGTCCAAATCCTCTACTGGTGTCTCGATTTTGTTATCCTTTAAATTAAGGTCCAGATGATTTAGGATACTGCTACGAAACAACATATATATAAAGAAGTACTTTATATATTTGTTAGATTTTGTCAGATCCGTTATTGGTGAAGCCATTATATGTTCATAAAGGGTAATTTATATATAAGTTGAAGTAATTTAAAGTTTAAGGTAATTTGGTAAATAAAAAGTAAATAAGGTAATTAAAGCGGTCGGCATAAATTTTATTAATGTTTGTTGGTATAAAAAAGTTTTAAACGATACGTAAATGAGGCGTAATTACAAACTAGTTAAAGGTTTTAATTTAGTTTTTATTAAAGTTAGTAGTACTATACTAATTAAACGGCTAAAAAAACTTAAAACGTTACGAATACTAAATTTAAAATATACGGGGCAAACGTGGAAAAGTATATAGGGTAAAGGAAATGTAATTATATGGTTTGGTGTTTGGTGATCAGTCCGTATTAACATACTATAGCAAAACTTGGTAAAGGGATCGGTTGGTTACTTGGTGTATAACCGATATTGCTAAGGCGGTCGGTTTGTTTGCTTGTGTATAACCGATTTTGGTAAGGCGATCGGTGTAAATTATCGAAAATCGGATGGGTCCTAACGAAGGGATCCTGAACTTGGTGTTTTTTTGGCTTACGTAACCTGATACGTGATAAAACTCCCTTTAAAAAGGGCCCAGGTTTCTCGTTTAGAGCGCTAATACAAGTTGACGGTTAACGGAACGGGGCTATTCTTTTCAAAGTTACTCTGGATCTTATAGTCTTATAACGTTTCGGGTTTCTCGGCGCTCCCGCGTAATTTTACACTCCCGTATAAGTTTTATAAGTTGTAGTGTTAAAGTTTATGTAGTTGAAACCGCTATTACATCTCGCTATAGGTATTTAACTTATGTCTATCTTTTCTTTTCTTGGTTGTCTGTAATCGACCTAATCGTCTACCAATTAGTGTTGGTAAGATTTTACGCCTATAAGGTTCACGTAAACTAAGGTTTTTGAAAAGTATTCAGAATAATTGGTATTGTAATATAAAAGATAATTATCCAAAAAGAAGTATCCAAAGGTGTACACTACAAGTAATGGCTTATAAGCCCTTTACCCAAAGCATATTACTCTGGAACACTCCTTCTAAACCGATCCACGAATTGCCGTTTGGTCTGGTATAGTCATTCCAGACCGATCCATGCATTGCAGTTCGGTCTAGAATAGTAATTCCAGACCGATCCATGCATGGAGCACTTTGCGTCTTGCAAGAGTGCAGCCTGCAGTGTGACACGTTATCTTGCACCCTGCAGGAGTACACCTTGCAGTACAGTGCACTGATACTTGCCCTATGTATACTATCTATGAGGGTATATAGTAATATCCATAAAAGTGATGATTTCTCTTATTGATATAAAGATTTATAATTTTTCCTAATTCGAAGCCAAATCCGATTTCTAAATTGAAATTATATTTAACGGTAAGATTTATCACATCAATTTACTTCGTAAATAACGAAGTTTATTATAAATTAAACGTCACGGTAAAGCTATTCCCTTGCCAAACGAATTTCATCCTACTATAGACGCAAACAAAAATTAGAATAATCTACCAAAACGCGTAATTTAAACCCAATGTAGCATTAATAAATGTTAATATAGATAACGCGAAAATATACGTTATTAATATTCTATTAAAGCGTAAAAATACTATTCCTTTACATTTATTCCAGATATTTAACGATATAAGATCATAATATGAGTTCGACTACCTGTTTTTTTCTTAACTTGTTTAGTAGCTTAAGGATAATAGGCTATCATTATGTAAAACTTAGTATAGAATACCTTTTACGAAACTTGCCAAAAGGTTGGGGGAAAAACTTTGTATTTTGGTTAAAAATAATTTCTCCTGAATAGGTCCAGTTGGATAATAATAAGTGGTGATGTAGAATTTCCGCTTGAAAAGCTATTATGAAAATAATGTACTCACGTAATGAAAGAGTATGTTTTGAAGTCTTATAAGTAAACGATATCATGACATCGAACAATTTATATCCTAGGAATATCTGGAAAGCACCGATCGATTACATGAATGATAATATAGTAATAAAGTTTATATAAATAGTATATATAAGCTCCTTTACCGCTTGAATTAGCTAAAGGCGTTTAACGGGTTTTTGATTTTCATTATGTATTTAAACAAAACAAACCTAATAACAATAATTTTATTGAACCAATTGTTGTTTATACCTAAAAAAGATGGTTCTTGAGTCAAATTATGATACTGTTTGGCCCAAAACAATGCTTGTTATTATAAAACGGTTTAAAAAAAGTCCGGGATAAATTTCATAAAAATAATAAGTGTTTACAGCCATTTGTGTTTCGATTATAAAGAAGACGGTTCATCAAACGCAAAAGATAATTTTCCTTCAAACTATTAATGATTATTTCATTATCCGATCCTTTAGAAATCAAATTTTAGATAATTTTTTGCTACATTACTTTTCCTTTACATACGAATTTAAACCTAGGTCGTATATATTGAGGGAAGATAATATTCGCAGCGTATAACGTAGGATTTATTTTATCAGGCATCACAGGAACATTATTAAACATATGAGCGAATGTAGGTCCTTTTTTGAAATAAACGAATCTTTTCGTTCGCTAATATTAGAAGTCGCGACAAAGTATTAAAAACTAAATTAAGTGGTCTAAGGAAATTAACGACGTTCAAATTATATATATTAAGGTAAATAACAATAATAATAAATACTTTCTTTATACGAATCGTGGAAATTGTATTAAACGAAGTTTTATTCATAATACCTATTGTTAACATATAGTTCATAAGAATAATGATTAAATACGGGTTTCTAATCAAAGTTGCTTTAAGGCGTTTATACTCCAAAATAAGGTACATTACTGTATATTTTGAAGAAATTCAATTTACTTTTACCTTGGTAAAATATTCTTCAAACTATAATAAGTTAAATAATACTAACGTGAATGAAATTACTGCATTTCCAAATATATTTATGATGAAGTTGAAAACATATAAAAGCATTTACCCATATTTCATTGACTTGTCAAAATAGCAGCCGAAATAGATGAATCAAATACAAATATAATTTGTTATATAAGTGCTTTTACAACGCGGTGAAAGATTTGTTTTCTTCAGTAATGGGTGTAATTTTTGTAATTTAAATGTAATAAATATATTTTCTCCTATGGATATTACTACATATCCTCATAAATAGAATACATGGGGAAAGTATCAGTGCACTGTATTACAGGGTGCACTCCTACAGAGTTCACGATAACATGTCACGCTGCAGGCTGCACTGTTGTAAGATGTAAAAGGTATTATGTATGGATCGGTTTCGAATGACTATACCAGACCGAACGTCAATACATGGATCGGTTTTTAATGACTATACCAAAACAAACGGAAATAGGTGAAGCGGTTTAGAGTGGTACGCTTTGGGCAAGGGATTATAAGCCCTTACCTATGGCATGCACCTCTAAATGCTTCTTCTATTAAATTATCTTTACTTCATATTATAATACTAATTTAACGATTACTTTTCTGAATAACTAGTTTTTACGTTAACAAAAAGGTTTTAAACCTTAATGATACTAATTACTAGCCGATTTGGTCAATTATGAATAGACTAGAAAAAAAAAAGAAAAAAATATAAGTTAAATACCTAGAACGAGATATTATAACGGCTCTAACTATTTATAATTTAACACTCCGTTTTCATAAAACTTATACGCCGACGTTTATAATTATTGTAAAAATCAAGTAACTTTAAAGAGGAAAACTTCAATACAATACCATTAACCTTTGTTTGGCGTTTTATATACTAAAAGCTCCGTTACGTTATTATTAACCTTGGTTTAGAGTTTTAACAAACCCGAGCACTTTTTGGAAAGCGTTTTATCACGCACCAGGCTACTGAAGCAAATAAGTTTCGGAACCCTTGGTTAGGATATGTCTGAAATCAATAATTTATATCGCTTGTAAAATATAGGAGCGGTGACGAATAAAGTATCCAAATAGATTAACTTAGTAAAAACGATTATACAGTAAGCAACCAAATCAATCCCTTTAACAAGAATGGTTACGTATAAAGCAATCAAACCGCCTACTTTACTAAGTTTGGTTACCATACGTTAATTCAGACTGATAACTGGATACAATTTAAATACCTGATTATACAATTATACTTCCGTTACTTGATCCACCTTCCCTATGCCCGCTTTGTATATTTTAAGTTTACCTACGTTCTCCCAATGTATTTTAATTTTAGTATCCATAAAGTTCATTTATTTTTAGCCACTTAGTTAATATAGCATTACTAAACTTTAACAAAACTAATTTGAAACGCCCGATTCATTTGTAGTTACGTTTTATTGACGTATTATTTAAAGTTTACTTGTATTAATAATTGTTTATAAGCCTTTTTTCAACCACTTTGATTATTTTATTTACTTTGCATTTGCCGTTCATAAGCACCTAAATCAAATTTCGGCCGAAATTACTAACTTTAACCGTTTTAGTCTACTAAGTACGTATAGTAACCACTACTTCTAATCACACTAAAATACCTACAACTATAGCCCTAAGACTAACAACACTAAAGGAAGCTAACGTTTACTTCGACAATATGGTTGAATATATGGGAATCCGAAAATCTATGATGTATAAAATCGACCTGAGCCTTTAGGATAATACTATCGATTCGCTAGTTAAGGAACTAAAATGCTATATCGCAAATATATACATTTTGGCCGTTATGTTCCGTTATTAGGAGGAGAAAACCCAAGAATCTGACTTACTAGATAATTTCCATGATATATTTTCGAGATGGAAGTTTGATATATAGCTAATAGTGAATCCTACTATTGATAAAGCCTTACGTATTTAACTTAAAATTAAAGGTATTAATACCCTAGAATGTATGAATAGCCTCCTTATAAAAGCCCTATTCGAAATAGTATAGCTTACCGATGTACCAGACTGGGAGGATAAAGATTTATACCTAAAGGAATTTTTAAAGGGGTGTTATTTTGCGGAGTAAAAAAGACTGTTGTTGGAACAACGGGGACAATGCATAAAACAACCTAGTTTAATACATGTACCCCAAGTGAAAAGTAAAGGCCCCCCCCCAAAAAAAAACTATAGTTCTTATCCACTATACAAGTATAATATATCCTTATACCAGTATATACTGTGAAATAAAACCGAATCCCAAACTACTCCCTAAACGAGAAGAATAGCTTGTTCGGTTAAAACGGAATCGGTTGAAATACCGAAAATAGCCTAATAGACTATAAAAGGATCTGCTAAAATATAAAACAAAATCCGTTCCAGGAATTAATAAGCGGCGTAAAACGTTAATATGTACCTTACAAATTAATGCCTGTTAACTACGACCTTTACTTTAACCTTTTATTACATCGTTTTTCTCCTAATAGAAGTAACCCTACGAAATTAACAAACTTTACCAGACTTTGGGATAAGGACGAAAATTATAGCGGTAAGTCGTACGACGAATTTCATAACAAAATACGCGTTATATGTAACATATATAAGAGATGAAATATTGAATTATCTTAATTTTATATTGTTCTACCTGGTATATTTGTCGGGTAGGATAATAAGTGGTATATGTACTATTTTATATAGGTAAATATATTTTCTAAGTATTATAACCGCTAGGAATCCCATTTCGATATGAAAATTAACTAAAAACTTTACGATAAGGATTGAATTAATTCAATTTAGTAATTCGTGAAAGACTAATAAGAAAACGCCGATAAAAACCTATAGCCAATATTTACCTCCTTATTAGCTAAGTTCCAAAAGTTCTAGATAGCCTTTGGACCAGAATATAAAAGTGACAAACTGTTTATCTAAGTAGTAATAGAAGCCTATCGCAAAAATCCAGATTCCGACCTTAAACTTTTTAAACCAAAAAAAGGGTTTAAAGCCTTTTATATAAGTCTCGAAATATCGTTTAAAACATTTATATACCGATAAACGAGCCTCATATTAATATATGTAGCTAATGAAACTAAAGGCGAAGGCCAAATCACTAAATTAGACCTCGCCGAAACTATTTACCACGTTTTAAATCGAAGATTTAAAGTTTACCTAAGGTAAAACGAGCGTTCAAAGTAAAGATATTAAGGAAAAACCTCTGGGAATAAAGAATAGGGATGATTGTTCGAAAATGAAAAAAAAACAAAAAAACGTACAGAAACTATAGTAATACTTACAAAAAGATATACAGAGCCTAATAGTTTGTAAAAGCGATGTATTGTTTACGGTAAATTCGGACCAAACGACAATTTTAGGTTGAGTATAAATTTCAAAACCGGATGAAAGCTCATTTTATGATACACGTAACGGAATGGGAAGGTATATATAACGGATTCGACATTTACCTTGACAAAGTTACATTTAGAAAAGATGACCTTAAATATAATAATATTTACTTGTTAGCCTACGACTATGGAAACGCCAAACGTATTTTCGCCGGCTTATAAAACGCCTTTTTTATATAGATTATAGGCCTGGACTATGTAAACGAAGTGTTTAACGCCTATATAATTTCGTAATTTACGCTTTCTAATAGATATGGAAGTCGGTTTTAGGGTATTAAATCTAATATTAACATAGCCGAAATTTTAACGGCCGTAAAGCGGCAATTTGACGCGTTTGCAACGAGGTTTCCGAAGTTTTGGCTAAACCGAATAAGAAAACACCGAAAGATCCTGTTTAGTAAAAGTAAAAAGTCGTCGTTAGGAACAGTCGTTGTAAATACGCATTTTAAACCGATTAAGTTTTATATGATAAACTTTAAAACATCATTTTTACTTCTATTAACTAATATGAACAAGCTCGAAATGAAGGTTAGGAATACTGCTAACTAACTTATCCGCTCCTTAAATAATGTATCTTTACCGCTCCAGCTTAAATTCAGCTATTTGTGTTTTTTATCCGAAGTACGTATAATGAAGGCTATTTATTTAACTTAGTCGTGATTGCGGACTTTATACTGACGATTTGGATATCTGGTTATAAAACGTCTTTTACGCCTACTTTACACCGTAGGCTATACGAATATAGGAAAAGATGTAATTAAGTTATCGAAAAGTTCTGCCATAAGTGCTAACTATACTTATAGGCCATACGATGGTTTAAATTCCGCTTTTAAGATGATATGGAATTTAATCCCAAAGTAATTATTAATATTATGTATTTAGATAGCTAAGCGGTCCTTTGCACCATCGACGAGGTAACGTTTTTTTAAGCTGTTAAATTCATACAGAATGTTTTCGCTACAAATCGTTAGAACGCTTTGGTTAATTGTTAATCTAACTTTTATTTAGGGTTCCTAAATTGGATTATGTATAACATTGGTACGGCCTTCAACTTTAACGAGTGGCGTACTAATGATTGGATAGCCGGTAATGAGTATGAACAGATCTCAGGAAGAGCTTTATGGGGAATTAGAAAGTGTAAGCGGTATGTAATGATCACACTGAATACCCGTGAGTAAATAGAAGGTGTCAGGGGGTTTATGATAGCAGTAAGGTAGCAGAGGTAACAAAGGTGCAATATCAAGAAGATGTTTGTTCGTGCTGTAAAATGATCACTAGCCGTTAGGCTATTCAAGTGTGTAGACTGAATACTTAGATTGATAACTGAAGAGCCATGAAGGAAATACTATCTATGTGGTGCTGACTGTGTCCTTATATCCTATGGCCTTCTACTATCTTTAGTACTGAGGCTCACCGGTGCTCACTGAGGCTCACCCGTGCTCACTGAGGATCAGTGAGCACTTGTGATCTTGATAACCCTAACCCTGGAGGATTGCCTAGTCTGGTGCTGACAAAGAGATGTTCCCCGCCTAATGTGTTGGACTTCAGGCTCTCGGTAGCTCAGCTGCATACTGGCCTGTTTCCTAACCCGCCAACGTGCTTGAGTCATAATACGGTATTACGAACCGTTTACAAAAACGTATATAGTATTATTAAATGGATCAAAGGGTATTAGTTCTAAGTAATCTATCTTTTAGATGGCTATTAACGCCATTAATAACATTTTTAGCTTAAGTGGACTTATCCTTGCGTTTTTTGTTCTTTGGTATCTACCCAAGGATCCATATAAACTTTGACCTATTATTGTCTACAATATGAAGGGTTAATTATATAGCGAAAAATATAGCGGTATTACGCTCATTACAGGCGAAAAAAGATGTATTTGAAGCGTTGACCACAAGAAATAGCCTACGTAAAGTTAACGTTTTGGATTTATCATTATAATCTAAAGTTTTGGTTTGGAAAAAGAAAGATGGATGGATTAGCTTTTAGCGGATTAACGGGTTTAAAGGCCATAATATGTGCGTTAACTTACCAAACGGTACAAGTTCGTTTAGATAGACAATAGTACACAAATACAAAAAAGTGGAAAGGATCAATCTGAAACCGTAAAACAAATAAAACCGCTTATAAAACATTATCTGAAACCGCCAAATTAAGCCGAACCAAGCTCTAGCTTTACCTTTAAAATAAGATTACCACCCGACTACATTAAATAAAAACGGCCTATTGATACCAACCCTACCAAAACCTTGTCGCCAAGGGCGCCCCCCTGGGCTCGAAAACTAAAAAAACGCTTTAAAAACTTTGCTACGGATTCCTTTATCATATGAAAGGAAATAGCAAACCGCGAACTTAGCTTAAAGATCCGTTAATAAGGTATTATTACTACTTTAGATACATCATTCGTATAATTTACCTAAACAGAAATCTTAACCTTAATAGACTAAAGAGTATTTCGTTTTAACTGTTTTAACTCAGCTATTTATAATGACTATAGGATTTTTTTAACTCGTCTGGTTTATAAAGTTGAAAATAGAATCGAAAAACCCTACAAAAAGATTTGCCTAGTCATTAAAAAATATAAAGACAAAGGCAAAAAAAGATATTATAACCTAATTACCTACGTTACAACGAGCTAGCTATCGCCTAATTTTTACATTCGCAGCCTCTCTTAACGTTCCGTATAATTTATATGTCGAGCTTCGAGATATAACATAGGTATAAACATTGTTTAAGTAGCAGTTTAAACAATAAATCTATACTGATATATTAAAAGATCTTAGGTAATACCACTCACCCGAAACTATTTTACGTATTATAAAACCATTTTATAGTTTAGCTAAAGCCGGTATTTATTGTTATAACAACTATTAAAAACACTATAAAAACGGCTCGAAATAATTAATTCTACCTTGAACCTATACCTATTCATATCGATAATCCGCTCAGAAAGTTTTATACTAATAGGTATACAAATGGACGATATCTTAACGTTGTATAACACCCTATTTTCCGCTTTTAAAGAAAGGAAACTTTTAAAGGCTAACTTAAAAGCGAAACTTAAGAAGTACCTAATAAAGGACCATATGATCGATTTTAATAACGCTACTATTACCCTCCGGAACGGTGTTTTGGGTCTTATACAAAAGATGCAACTGAATAAAGTTACCCTTATCATTTTGAATAGCGTAAAACGAGCAAACAAATACCAACGTTGATGAGTTCGTAGCGTTTGATTCGCTTTTATAATATAATCAAAGGCTGTATTCAACCTTTTTATCGCTGCGTAATACCAAACCGACCCGATGGACAATATATATAAAACGCTTAACAAACGTTTTTAATAGTAAATGCATAATTCAAAACGCGAACTACAATTTATACCGCTAAATATACGTATTATAAAACTAATTGTTTTTACTAACGACTCCTCTACCAATAATAGCAACTACAGCTTATTAATAGGCTTCTTCCTAATCCTAGATTGCAAAACACCAACTCGAAACGGTTTTAAATTTCGTAAAGATATTATTTATTAAAGCTTTACCAAAAGTAAAAGGGTTATGAGGAACGTCCTGGCTTCCGAGATTTATAATATGATTTAAGTCTTCGATTTAAGTATTATTATAATGATAAGGGTCCAGATAATTATTTCTAACCTTAACTTACGACTTTCCCCCTTATTATATACATTAACTTACTTTCAATTTATAAGTGCTTAGTTAAATTGGGTAATATAAACAAAAAACGTTTAATAATCGTCCTTATGGTATTACTCGAATTATATAAACGCCGTAAAATCGAAAAAAGGTAAATCTACGGCAAATTTAACCTAACAAACGAGATGACCAAAGATACACCGAATAGAACATTAAAAACACTTATATCGCCAATTACGCTATTTGTTAAGGTTATTAAACAGGATTTACGAATTTAATAGACTACTACACTATTTCTTACCAATTTAAATCGGCCTTTATTATATAATTCGTGCCGATTCCCGATTTTACCTTTATTTAACCTTATCATTTCCCTCCGATACTAATATTATAACACGTTTTATTTTATACGCCTTAACCCGACGGAATTTACTATTCATATTTTTCACTATTTAATCCTACTATTTCCGCCCACCTCCGATTTTACCTTTATTTTAATTTACGATTTTACACCGGTTTAAATATATTATTTCATTTGTTTAATATATTTTCAAGTTACTTGTCAACGATTATTTTTCAAAGAGTTATAACATTACTATGTAACGTACTATGCTATAGCCAGGTACGCCGGTCTAGTTTAGGGGCATTTATCTACTAATAAAAGGAAAGAATGACGCCGTCGCGTCCCCACCGTCCTTCCCATCGCTCTCCTCCTTTGTATTAACGCCACAGCCATTACCGCCATCGACGTTATCAACGTCAGCAAGGATGTGGCCTTACGCCTTATTAGTTATGCTCTTAGGTAAAGGCGTAGGAGGGGGACCACCCTCCTTACAACAACGTATGATAACAACGTTAAACTCACCTACACAATATATACACAGACCCCGTTTTCAGGCGGCAACGGCGGCTACCGTCTCTTTAGACTGCTGGTTAGAGCCTATTACTAATTAGTATCGGCTTATTTTTGTAATTTGCGACGGCGGTTTTCTTTTTTCTGGATCGCCCCGAATGGTATATTTTTACCCGATTTTTTTTAAAGATTCGATCAAAACATACGAAAAAGCTGGCGGGTACGTAACACGGCTTCGGCCCACGGCTCTAAAACCACCACAACAGAGGCTTACTAGCTGTCAATCTGATTGTAACGATAACAACGGGCTGCGATCCCCGCTTTCATAATAGTCGCCAACGGACTTACCTGCGGCTGCGAACGCGATACACAACACGTAAGACGTGTCTATTAGCGGCGCGAGATTATGGACCCGGATACATCGCTTTAGCGTTTTATGCATTAAAAAGGCCTCGCGACGTACCTTAACGATATAAAGTTCAAAATGGCGAAGTAAATCCGCCTCGTATTTCTCATCTAAAAAAAAGGTGATTAAAAGTATATAAACGAACGGATTTATAATATATAAACCTTGGTGTAATTACATAAAGTTACGTTTATGGCGTAAAGGGGGCTTTATAGGCAATAAGGTCTTTACCTGTAAGGAAAGGATAAGGTTTATAACCTTAGAAGCCCTCCGTTCCTCTCCTTAGGAGCTTAAGGGGAAAGGGGAGGAGGAGGGGAAAAAAGGATGGGTGGCGGCGGTAGAGGACGTTAACGGGGCCGGGAAAGAGGTGGTGGAAACGGTGGCAGGTAACGGCGTAACGGCGGCGGCGACGGCTAATAAGGCTGGGGAGAAGGTGAAGGCGACGGTGGCGAAGCTTGAAGGAGCCGGAGGGGTAGCGGTAATTAATGATATAATGCCAGATGAGGGCGGGCTGTTATTATTGGTAATGGTAGTGTTGTAGGCGACGGTGACAACAATGATGGCGATATGGCGAGCGCGCGCCAAACGGTGCTTTACAAACCTATAATTACGCGGCATTTATTCGAGTGAAAGATTAGCATATATGTATTGGTCAAGTAACCAATGA
Source organism: Anisogramma anomala (assembly GCA_038502455.1). Taxonomy (NCBI): domain Eukaryota; kingdom Fungi; phylum Ascomycota; class Sordariomycetes; order Diaporthales; family Gnomoniaceae; genus Anisogramma; species Anisogramma anomala. Next base: position 4,215,799 of record JASMMZ010000013.1, on the reverse strand, counting down.
ATTGAAACGGCTTAGTTAAATTAAGTGAAATAAAATTTAAATTAAAATAGGGACTTATATCGGCTTATACTACACGTCTTTCAAAGAAAAAGAAAAGAATTTTCACCTAATCTGATAACGATATATCTTTTTATAATGACCCAATACGTAATTAAGTAACTATCCCTACGTAATCACCCCTACGCAATCAACCCTATCAAAAACTACGAAAAACGCCATCACCAACCATATCGGCCCTATTAAATTACACTAACCAAGGCCGAACTATAACTACCAGTACGACTAAACCTTACTAATTTAGACCGAACTATAATCACTATCGTGGCGAAACCTTACTAATCTCATCCTAACTTATTAATTTAAACCTTTTGCAATTAATACGATAATAATACTATTACTATAGAAACTTACTAATTTAAACCTTTTGCAATTAATACGGCAGCAATACTATTATTACGGAAACAACTAATTTAAATATTTGTAACCACACTGTCATTACAAGACGTTACCTAAAATAAAAATAAAAGATTATCTATGTAAATATTACTATATACCCTTATAAATAGTATATATAAGGTACGTAGCAGTGCACTATATTATAAGGTGTACTTTTGTAAAGTATACGATAACGTGTCACGCTGTAGGCTACACTCTTGCAAGACGTAAAGTACATCATGCATGGATCGGTCTGTTTAAATGACTATATCAAACCGAACGGCAATGCATGGATCGGTCTGGAATAGCTATACCAAACCGAACGGCAACACGTAAAGCGGTCTAGAGTGGTACGCTCTGGGCAAGGGCTTATAAGCCCTAACCTGTAACGTAAAACTCTGGATGCTTCTTCCGTTGAATCATCTTCACTTTATACTACAATACCAATCTAACGATTACTCTTCTGAATACCTTGTTTTCACGTGAACCCAAAGGTTTTAGACCTTACCAACGCCCCCGATCATTGTTTTAGACTTGGCGGGTTGTAAAACTTATGTCTAGTAAATATCGTTTTGCTTTTTATAATAAACTGAAATTATTTGGTAAAGTATAGGACTATCAGGTGTAAACGGCGAGTAGCTTTTAAGTAATTTTTCAATGATTTCAGGGTAATTGGACACAAAAGATCGCAAAAGGCCTTGGTAGCTTACACAATTGTTAAAAACCCAAAACCATTTACCTAAAATACGAGTAATTTAACGAAACAAAATCTTATAAAGAATTTTTCCAAAGATAGAAGCATTCCAAGCTTAACGAATGAAGGGAAAATTTATGTCAATATTTTTGGAAATCCTAAAAGTTGTCGGAAAAAATGATGATGTTATCGATAAAGATGCAATAAAATAATTTGTATAATATTCAATTAGGGTCTATAAATTACTATGCAAATGCTGTTCGATTTCTAAAGCTCATTAATAACACCTTCTAACGTTCAAATCCACGATAACTTATAAAGATAAAACGACTTTAGTAATTTGAATATACGAGTAATGAAGAAGAGAACTTTATTATATTAACTATTCAAGTATAAGACGATGTTCGTATAAAGTTGATAATATTGGTTGAAAAAGGAAATAAGTAGTTATTAACGTTAACGTATTTATGAGGGGATTAAAATTAATTATTTCACGGTTTTTTTCTATGCTATTAATCTTTCTCCAAACTACGAAAACTAATGTGGCGAATGATATAATATCGTTTACAAATTTCATACAGCTTTGAGAATGAAAATTGTTAAACTATTAGTTTAGAAAAGCCTCCTTTCGCCGAGAAACTGAATAATAATAATGATTTAATTTCATATTTGAATAGCCCTTTATGAGTAAAGATTTTCTTATTTGGTTCAAAGAGAGCTTAATGAGCCTAAATATATACCAGATAACAGGAAACTTATCGCAAATTTCTGCGCATTCAAAAGCCTTAAACTCTTTTACTATATTAATATCAACTCTGTATTTAATGTTTAATATTAGTGTATAATTTGGAACTTTCATGTCGACAAAAGCCGGAAAGATTTTAAAACGAGGCTTATCTTATTAATTAATTAAATTTTTGTTCAATATCTGTAAATTTTCGCACAAAGTCTTAAATAAACCTAATGACAACATTTAAAAACAGCGTATAAAACTATAGGTTAACGAGAACTTCTGGAAAAGGGCGAGACGACTTTGTGTATTCTATCTCGGCGGTATAAAAATACAATCGAAATTCGGCTCTTATAGGTAGGGTTTCGAAGCCTCAATCTCTTGCGGCGACGAAAGCAACTAGAGACTTCCCAATAGCCTTACGAATAAGGTAAATAATTTCGAAGCCCACATTTCCGATTCCTAATATTTACGATAGCATTTATATGTCGAAGTACCAAGTAATATGAAAATAGGCCATATTTTTAGCCTTCGTAATAATTTCCAAACGCGTGGGTTTAGAAATACTAATAGCCGTACCGGTCAGATTATAAAACTAAACAATAAATGTCATAACAAAATTTCCAATTACGTTAAACGCGTATAAATTCTAAGATTTAAATATAAATAAACGATTATTAGGAAATTTAACATACTTCATTGGGAATCATACCGTTTACCTAATTAATACTATTTTAATCATAATTTTAGTAAAGACTTTACTTACCACGCGATGTGTAATCACCTGATGAGTTATAAATAATTCATCGAAGTTGCTGTTTTTAAAGTGAAGAACATTTTTTTGATATAAAAATGTTCGCTTTAAAAGGCTTTAGCCAATTATTAAAGAAAAGAGCGCCAGTACACAAGCGGTTTAACACTCAAATTTCAGTCGTCCTTTTATAAAGGTCAGGTGTTTTATCAAATTTATAGCCAAAAGCTATAAAAGTTTAACGAGATTTGGTGATAAGTCGTATAAAAGATTTTATAACACCTAAAATTATTTAATCTTTTGCTTACGAAACGTCGGTTTCTATAAAGTTAGGGAAGTGTTTATCTAGCCAAAATTTAGTCACGAGATTTTTACCTATACCTATATTTAGGCATAACGTGCAATTTAGCTTAGAAAGCGTATTACGTACGGCGCCCTATAGGAAACGATAGCCGCTTATAGCGAAAGCGTTTTTTTCGTTAACCGGTTTAGTTACAATGACTTCTATATTTTTCGTATTCATAGCGACGTCCTTGGAAAATCCAGTAATAGCTAAATGATCTATATCACTTATGTTTCTCCGTATGGCTCGCGAGAACAAAATCCTCATTTGAAAATAGAATTGGAAATATTTCAAAAAAAATATCACAAAACTTATAAGCTTATCTATAAAAAGCCTTTATTCGATAACATAGTTACATTTTATTATTAAAACCCTGTATATTATTTATAAAGCTTACCTTACTATTGCACAAAGTTTAAAAAAGAATTTAAACTTATTATAGCTTCAAAAGATATAGTTAGAATTCAATTTCCATTAAACGTTATTAAATTATTTACTCTGGCGATTGCGATTGCGATACTAGTTACGTTTGAGGCGACTATCGCCATCGCAATGGCGACTATTACGGTTGCTGCGGCGATTATCGTCGCGACTCTTTTCGCGAAGCTTATAGTAATACTTGCGAGGCTTACGATCGCATTCGTGAACACGATGACCAATTTTACCAGATTTCTTATCATACCTCTTTTTATTTTTGAACGAGCTTTTATATTATAGTTTTTTTCAAAAAATACCGCAAGTTATATGTTTTGCAACTTTCCTTTACAACCAGTGTATAACAGGGGTTTGAAAGGTAAAAAAACGTTAGAAAAATAGTTTTATATTTTTCAATTCAATATATAGATGCGCGCAAAGTTGTTTTACGCTTTTATAGCGAAAGCTTTGTTCAATATTTAAATTTATCGAAGACCAATTGTTAATTTAAACTTCATATCAATTTTCATTATGCCGATTAAAAGTTCCTATTACCTGTAAGTACTCTACTTTAATTTAAATGTACTTTTGTGAACTATACCTATCTTTTATAAAATTTTATAAAGTAAAGGTTAATTTTCTAAACAATTTAGCCACACGACTCGGATCTAGTTAAAATCGTTACTTTAATACACTTATCATGGCTTTTAAACCTAAGAAAGTTAACTTTAGGCGTTTTTCGGAGAAAATTAATATATTTTACTAAAAGATGGCGAAACTTTATAATAAAGTACCTGTTGGAAAAATATTACATGCAGTGCAGTAGGTTAATTTTACTTATAGTAAAGTTGACTATACTGCAAGTGTATTGCTTTTTGCGAACTTATCGCATTGGGTGTAAATCGAGTGCAGTATACTACACTTCACGCTAGGGAAAGGGCCAAGAACTTGTCCATACAAATTACAGTGCAGACCAGTTAGTGGTCTGCCAAACCTAGACTAATACAAAACACCATCTGACCACACAATAATACTATTACTTCGACCAATCGAATCGACAACGTTGCAACGTCTAAGGCCTACTAACACTGATTAGTGCTTGCCTACTAAGTTAAGTATATATAAGTTAAGTAAAAGAAAAAGATATTTTCTGGTTACGCTCTACGTCAAACGGCGGCTAGGGTAGAGGAAAGATTTTTGTAAAGGGCCTCTATTAGTACTACGCCATTCCCCAACGGCAAGAAAACAGAGAAGACTTTTGGGTTGCGTTAGTCCCCAATGGCAACCTGGAAGTAGGTAACTGTATCGCTATTTGAGAACACCAAAAAATCTTCAGTGATCCTTTTTAAAGAAAAGCGTTAAGATTGACCGTTAAAAGTCTCAAACGATAAGTTGGTAAACGGCTAAGTTAATACTACTGCGGGTGTTACTACTATAAAAACGACTAAGTCCCTACATCAAAACAAAATTCGCCTTTAACCTACACTAACAACGACTTTCGACCTTACCCTTTACATCAAACATTTTTCCTACTTCACTCTTTTCACCTCCCACGCTATTTAAATCGTCAAGTTCGCTACTTTAAGCGAAAAACATCAAGTTGCGCCAAGAAAGCCACGTTGCGCGATCTCATACCAAGTTACCAAGTCATCAAGTCTCCAAGTTTCCACACGACTTCACACCAAAACACCAAGTCTCTACGTCTAAGATCACCAAGTTCTTCGCCCTCCACACCTGTCAAGATGTTTACTGCCAGTTCTTAATTTAAAGCTATTACCGACACCTAAAGAAAAACAGCAATTAAAATACTCGGACCTATCTTCGCCAAACACTATAATAGTAAAATTTAAGGGGACGATATTAACAAAAACTTAACCGAAAGAAATCTTACCAACTTCGTCGGCCATTACATCGTTGATTACGATGGCAGCGAAGAATATGACCGCGGTGACTGTGCTTTTCGTAAGCATCGTGAGTTCTTCGACGATTGGACTATTAACATGTGGAAAAAGATCCAAGAAGCTTTTAAGTTTAAGCTAAAAGAAAAACTTAAACTCCGAGGGATTTACGTGCTAGAAAAGAACTTTACAAGTTTAGAAAAGATCTTACTTAACTTAAATCAGCTTAAGGAATGCCCTTGAGACTCACGGCCTAAAGGAAAAGGTATTAAGAAACCTGAACGCCCCTACACACGTTCTAGGGGACCTCCGTTTCACCCTCTACAGCTAAGTTAAGCCTCTTTACGCGTTGGTGATAAGGAAACTGTTAATATGCTTAACAAATCAGCACCTCCACGTAACAACGCGGAGTACACCCTTAGCGGCGGAAGAGCGCACGAAGCGAAGGCTGTCAATGCAGCCAAAGGTATTGACGTTGGCGCTTTACACTAGTCAATTAAGCAAGATCGTTAAACCTTTTAAAACCTATAAGAAACTATCGATCCTTAGCTCTATAATCGCCAAACACTTTAAAAACCCTTCCCCTTCAGACTTACCTACGTACGAAAACCAACCACAAGCCCTATTACAAGACTCTACCTATCAGGTCAGGCGACTGGCAATTACCTTTAACACTATCCCTTGAAACATCCAAAACTTAAACCGCCAGGAAAAACCAACCAAACCTAAGATAACTATCGTAACCTTCCTTTAAAACCTGTCAAAATAGTCAATAATAATTACAAGTTGATAACGAACTTCGCTAAGATTTGGAATAACATAAAAAAGTATAACGGAAAGCCTTATAATCTTCTCAACACTAAGATAATACCTTTCCTAAATATCTACAAATAAATAAAGGTCCCACTTTTTGGTTTTTACTCACTATTCCTCGGAATCCTTACAAATTACGACAAAAACTACTACTTAACCTTTCTAATGAACGCCACTATATTCCGCGAAATCTACGATGGTATAAAGGGCCACTTCGAACACGACGTCCACCTTACGTAATACTATATAAACTAGGCTACCACGCGATGAATTACAATAATGGCAAAGAAAAAAAAGGAGGAACCACCAATACATGTTTTTAATTAAATGATTAATAAGCTGATAATATGTTAAAAGGTAATAGAGAAGGCCTACGTTAGCGAAGCCACACTTCGCGAATAGGTACGGGCAGATGTTACGGGAATTAGTAAATTCTAATACTCTCTATAACACTCGGATGCCACCTGCAAAGACTTTTTTAGCCAGTTGTGTTCCTCGCTTACCACCGTAATAATAAGTATACCTAACTCGATTGGTACATATTCCTAAACCGGCTACTTCCTTAACGTGGATCATAAAAACCTTATGATGATTAACTACGTCAACTGCTAGTACTTACGTCCACAATGCTTAAGGTTAGGTTTATTTACCTCGGGCCCAAACTGAAGGTAAAACCCACGTTAACGCTATTAAAATTTAGGCGGACCTGTTAACTACAAACATTAACGTCGTGATAATGGCAAAAGATATTGGATTTGTAGCAAAGCCGACTACTAGTTAACTCGCTACCCCCCCACCGAACGTAATAACAAGAAAACAACGTACTATATCTAGTATACTATTACTTCGGAATAAGATTACTCAAACCAAGTTATAAATATTAAAGCCGATAAATCAACTAACATCGCTAACACCCTTAAGTAAATTAAATAATACAAAATTACTACTTTCAATACGGCAACCAAATAATTAACCTACTATGCCTTTTTGTACCATTTAGGTGGTAAAAACCCTTACCTTTACCTTAACCATTCCCTTAATCCCTTATTTATCTTCAATCTACATGATTGTTATACGGATTATACGTTTCAAGGTATTATGGCAAACACTAGAGCGGTAAGGTATTTAACAGGAGGCTATTCGCAATATATGGCACTACGGAGGAAAAGTACTACGGCTACTAAGATTAATTGTCACGATACTAATAAAGCCAAAGTTAGCTTGAACTTAAGCGAAGAAATATCGTTACTAGGGATAACGGTAATTCAAAATGTTATAAAAGCAATTACGTTTTATATTCTTAAGTCCCTTACTCATTTTTTACTTTCCTTTAAAGATATAAAAACCCCTAGCATTAACGTGAAAGTTAACGTAAACGAGATGATTAAAAACGGCCAAAGGTTTTCACTTGCCTTTAAATAGGAGAATTTATATATTTATCTTTAAACTTCAGAAACTGTGGTATTAAACCTAATGGAGCTGGAAATACATTAATTATACCGGCGTTTTAACCACCTAGTTATTGATAAACAATATAAAGTCCTAAAGTCTGCAAAATATAACGATATGGAATATTTTACCCTAAAAGCTACTGAAAGACTTTACTACCACTGTTAAATGCATACCTAAACCTTCCGGGGATTTTAGTTAGCACTAAAAAACAATAAGGACTTTAATTGTAAAATCTTTATTAATATATTTTACTTAAAGAACAAGCCTATTCTTCACCCAGTTAAATCCGCAACCTCTTTTTACGAAGCTAAGTTCCTAAAATACCTTTCGGAAAAGGATACGTGGAAAACGTTAAGGATACTGTAAATTAATACATACTTGGGTCCATCTAACGTCGTTGTCCACGATACCGGTACCAACTTTACGGCGGCAGAGTTTCAGGAAGATGTTAAGATAATAGGTATCCAATGTAAACAGGTACCTGTAAAAACCTACTAAAGTATTAGAAAAGTTAAAAAGACATACGCCTTACTTCGCCGAACATATAGTATCTTTACGTTGGAAATTAGAAGTTTTACAGATGCGGAGACACGCCTATAAATGGTAGTAAAAGGCTTAAACAAAACTGTGGGCTCTGATGGTCTAGTGCTAACGCTGATGGTCTTTGGAGCGTACCCACGCCTAACTAGTAAATCTCCACCCTCGGTAAGTACTCAAAAACGGGCTGCAACGTATAGTAAAGCGTTTAGGGAACTACGAAGAGAATCGGTACGCTGCTAAGTTAATGTTGCCTTTAATACCAGGAATAGGCCTATAACAATCGACGTATTTGCTTTATTATTAATAATTAAAGTTCTCGTGAGGCAGGAGCCGGGTAAATGGGAGGGGCCGTATAGAATATTAAGTATTACAAACTTTAAAATGGTTGTTAAAACTATTAACGGTCTTGTGTCTTTTTGAACTACTCATATTAAACCCTATATTAGGGGTATTAAAGATAAAGACCTTGAAGCCTTACAAGTAAAACGACCGAGTTAATACTACCCTTCTTTACCTGTTATTAATAAGCCGATGGAACATCGCCGGCGCGGACACCCCCCAAAAAGAGGGATATTAAAGAAGAGGAATAAATACCGAGCCGTATCTACAATACTGCTTAGGTAAGTAAAAAAGAGAAGGATAGCGAAGACTTGATAGTGAAACTTAGGGTATAAGGGATTATTAAGACTTCCAGAAAACCTTTTAAAAAAAGCGATAAGGTTGACATCGACGGTGTCCTAACTCTAGGTATAATACAATTTATGCCGAAAGCTAACTTTAACCTTTAAAACCCGAATATTACGATCTTTGAGTCGAGGATTATCCACGAGGTTAAAAGTAAGATTACGGGATAGCCATATAAAAAGTCACGGCTAATCGCTTAAGGATACGGCAATAAAGGCAAAGATTAAATTCTCATGCAGTTTTTAACAATAAAAAAAATCAGTTAGCGCTTAGTAATTGCCTTGGCAATAAGTTTACTAACTAAAACTAAAGGCAAATTCGTATTTAATAGCCGTAATATTACGTAAGCTTACATATAGTTAACAACGGATTTACAACGAATTATATTATTAAAACTGCTAAAAGAACTTTATGTTATCTACTTACCCGAAACGGTAATATGGTATATTAAACCATTATATAAATTGGTTAAAATAAATGTTTACTACTTTTTAATTTACCAGTCGCATTTTAAGGTTCGGCTGGTAATCAAGTCTTTAATATACGATCTTTATTTATTAATAACGTAAGAAAATGCTTTGGTATAATAGGTATACAAACTAACGATACTATTTTCATCGAAACGGCTAGCTTTATGGTATAGAAATAGTAAGCGATCGAAAACTCTAAGTTTTAGAATTGTAAACCGGTAACGACGTTAACGGAAAAAACCCAATTTAACTTTAATGGATTGTTAATCCGTATATTTAGTGTTAATGCTAGCTTAAGCTTCCATTAAAGAGGCCAGGGCGCTGTTTTTGCCATAATCGACAAGACTAATAAGGTCAGGGCTTAAAAGTACTTGGAACAACGTATATGGGGTAGCTATATTATTATTTGATTATAATTGGAAGCTTTACATGATTTATCTATTACGATACAAACAAAAATGCCAACAGATAAAGACTTTAATCGACTAAATAAAAGGTTGGAGTAGTAGATGCGGAACCTGGACCGCGGAATCAATATGATGCTAATCGACTTCTTAAAGGCTAAGATAATAATTTTTACGAACGGGTCCTTCATAAATAACACCGACTTATGTCTATAATTCGACTTTCTAATAACTCCTATTAATGAAGATAGGCGGGAAGATCAATTTAACATTACCAGCAACCTAATCTACTAAACTTTTATTTAGTGTAAAAGGATTATACGAAACGTATTAACTTTAAAGGTTTACGGTATAATAACGGGCTTTAACGTAGGCATAACTTTATGTGAAACCCTTAACCTTATTATCAGGCAGCTAAAGATTTCATTTATCCTGGTGGTAATTTATACTGACTTAAGTAGTCTCTTCGAATGCCTGTTAAAGCTTGGAACTATAAGCGAAAAACGCTTGATAATCGACGTGATAGCACTTTGCAAAGCCTACGAAAGGAGGGAGATTAAGAAGTTCCGATAGATCGATAGCAAAGATAATCCTGCAAATACCATGACGAAGGCCACACTAAATGAAACCCTAAAAAGTTTTGTAGACAATAACAAACTAACTATACGCATTAAGGGATACGTGAATAGACCGCCCGAAAAGCCCTGATCACGTGAAAGCGGACAAGAATATGCTAGCAGATTGAAAGACTGCCAGGGGATTAATGATAGCGACATGTTTGAGTGGCACAGTTGAAGTTGCGAAAGGCTGTAGCGGAAAAACTTTTTGTGGGAATTGATGAACCTGGACCTCAGAGTGGCGGAGCAATTAAGGCCAAATGGGTTTAATTTGCATGCAATTGGGTGCAATGCAGTATGGAAGTCAATTGGAATTGACAGGGGGAACGAGGCCGCTGTTTAGCACTAACCGGAGAAGATTGGTCAGCTACACTAGCGTATGCGCACAAACTAAAAAGCCGCCAGTGTTGGAATAATATTACATGCAGTGCAGTAAGTCAACTTTACTTACAGTAAAGTTGATTGTACTGCAAGTGTATTGCTTTGTACGGACTTACCGCATTGGGTGTAAGTCGAGTACAGTACGCTGCACTTCACGCTAGGGCATGGGCCAAGCACTTGGCCATACAAATTACAGTGCAAACCAGTTAGCGGTCTGCCAAACCTAAAACAATACAAAACACCATCTGACCACGCAATACTACTGTTACTTCGACCAATCGAATCGATAACATTGCAACGTCTAAGACCTACTAAAAGTGCCGAATATAGATACAATATGGCCTTTTAACTTAGGATTAGACTTGGTAAAGCTTTTTAAACGAACCTAAAAACTTTAAACGTTAGTAAAAATAGCGTTACAGCTTACTATAAAAATACCTATATTAAAAGGATTATAATACTTCGGGTTACATATGTTTATCTCCTCATGCTTTAAATGGTGAAAAGTATTAACGAGTAAAAATTAAAATAACGGAGTTGCCTGATTACTACGACATCGCTTAAGGTTGTAAAAACGAGGTTGAAGGCTGTAAAGACGAAGCAAAAAGATGTAAAGCCGAGGATAGAAGCTATAAGTATGAGAATACTCGTTTATCTTACGCGTAAAAACGTTAAAACAATTAGCTGTTATTATTTAATAGTCTTTCATTTATTATTATAAGCTTATATTAATAATATTGAAATGACTATTAAAGGTTGTATTTATCATATTTGTTTATTATCATAAATGTTTAGCCTATTTTGGCCTAGGATATGGGTTCATGATAACGTGATAATTAATAGGCATATAGTGATGGGGAAAGGCAGCTAACTAAGGATAGATTGGTTAAGCAATGCTTATAAGGGTGATAGATTATTAATCTTGCTACTGGTACGGTGTGGAGTAATAGGTACTTCGACAAAATCCAGGTCATAGCACGTAACTTACGCTTATTTATAGACAATAAGCAACAGTAAGACAGCGGCTAATGGCCGCTAGAGAAGGGGCGGCAGCGGTAAAACTAATAACAGCTACGGAAAACCCGATATAAATAACCAAAAATAACAACGACGATGGAAAATAACGGCGATAACAGCCAACAGTAGTAGCGAAAGATGGAGTTGGCGGCGAACTTAGCTACAAATAAAATAATAGCAGCGGCGACGTAAATAATAATGGCAACACCGGAAAAAAAAAGGGTCGGTAACTATTAAAGGTGATTGACAATAGTGTTAGTAGGGAAAAGGTTGAGGATAGTAAAGTCAAAAAGCAAGAAAAAGGGAAAATGAAAGGTGTAGC